>JANDJZ010000294.1:0-51431 GCA_027943245.1 Acanthamoeba sp. SK_2022b
CGCTGCCGGGCAGCGCCGTCAACGGCACGCTCACCTACACGTCGGCCTCGGGCGTGGTGGTGACCGCGACGGCGCGCACGGTCGAGGTCGTCCTCGTGAGCGGCCTGCGGATCAAGACCTCGCTCCTCGTGGCGACCTCGCTGCGCTGGCTGACGGTGACGGTGGGCACGCCCAGCGTCTACTACGACCAGCTCGAGGGCCTGTGCGGCTCCAACGGCGGCCAAGTGCCCGGCTTCGGCCTCCAGTGCCCCAACGGCCTGACCTACTACAACCCGACGGCCGACCAGGCCGACGCCTACAGCCAGTGCTGGGACGTGGACTCGTCGTGCCACTGCGGCTGCGGCTGCTCGGTCATCCCGCCCACCCTGCCCGGCAGCGTCACGCCCGGCGGCACGCCCGGCAACGGCGGCGGCGGCGGCTCGGACCAGTGCGAGCTCACGACGCTGGACCCGGACACCATCTCCAAGTGCGGCCAGTCGTACCTGCCCCCGACCTTCTGGTACGACTCGTGCCTCCACGACTGGAACGTGACCGGCGGCCTGGCCGATTCGGCGATCCTCAACGGCCAGGCCTGGCTCGACTACTGCGAGGTGAGCGGCAACATGAACAACGAGACCGAGTACCAGTTCTGCCGCGAGTTCTGCTCGCTCCACGGCAAGTGCGTCGACGGCCAGTGCGTGTGCGAGTCCGGCTGGACCGGCGCCAACTGCTCGATCCCCGTCGAGCGCCCGACCACCGACGACGACCAGGGCAAGCTCATCGGCGCCATCGTCGGCGGCACCCTCGGCGCCGTGGCCCTCATGGCTGCGGGCGCCTGCTGCTGCGTGGGCGCTGGCGCGTGCATCCTGCTCCGTTTCAAGCAGCGACGCGTGATCCCCACCGAGGACGTCGAGCTCTCCGAGGTCCCCGTGAGCGTGGCCGTACAGAGCAATCCCTTCCACGAGGTCACCCACGCCACCACCAACGTGGGCTACATGGGTCCCGGCGAGTTCTGATCTCTCTTCCTCTCCGCGGCCTGCTCTGCCTCTCCCCCCTATTTGATGTACTTTTCTATACCTTCCTGTTCCTTTATCCTGCGATAATAAACCATCGCGTCTTTTCCGTAACCTTCCTTGTTGCACTTCTTCTTGTCCGTTGCAACGGCTTCTGCCCTGCCGAAAAGATGCGCTCGAACATCGCCTTCTGTTCACCACCGCACAACTTCAGATAAAAAGAAAAATGGCCTTTTAACTGGTACCAAACCACGCTACAGCTAAGACCACCAGGGAGGAGGACCCGCTCGCCACAGCTAGCAATGTATCTGTTGCCAACCCACACCTCCCCGCCACACCAAGTTGTGGGCTCGGTCCTCTCTGTCCAGGGCACCCGTACCGAAGCCCCCTTGTGTTGTCTATTTTTCAAGTCAACAACTGAACGTGGTCGGGTTGGTGTTGCGCAGGGCTGCGAGCCGAGGGGCTGGCCGGGGTGACGCTGAACGAGCTAGTGAGGGTGGGGCGCGATGGCATATGGGGCGAGGTCGTCCAGCTGGAGACCGGCCGGAGCGCTCGTGGCCCTGCTCCCGTAAGCGTGGCGGTCATCGAGGCCTTTGAGCACGTGGAGGGCCTGGCAGTGGGCGACCGCGTCGAGCGCACCGGCCGACCCCTGTCCGTCGAGCTCGGCCCGGGCTTGCTGGGCCACATCTTCGACGGACTCCAGCGGCCGCTCGACGCCATGGGCAACAAGGGCGCCACCAACCAGCCACCCAACGTCTTCGTGCCGCGCGGCGTCAACCTGCCGGCGCTCGACCGCGACGTGCTGTGGCCCTTCCAGCCAACCGGCGACTTCAGCGTGGGCGACACCATCGCCGCCGGCGACATCTACGCCACGGTCGAGGAGACGGTCCTGTTCACGCACCGCATCATGTTGCCGCCCGACGAGGCGGGCGGGCGCATTGCCTTCATTGCCAAAGCGGGCAACTACACGGTGACCGACGTCGTGCTCGAGGTCATCGTCGACGTTGACAACGGCGCCATCAAGCGGCAGTTCACCATGATGCAGACGTGGCCCGTGCGCCGGGCGCGACCCGTCCAAGACAGAAAGCCCCCAGAGCGGCCGCTCGTCACCGGACTGCGCGGGCTCGACGTGCTCTACCCGTGCGCGGTCGGCGGCACGGCGGCGATGGTAGGCGGCGCGCAATGGTTCACCTCGACGGTGACCCAAACCATGGCCAGGTACGACCAGTCCGACGTCAGCGTCTTCGTCGGCTGCGGACAGCCGGGCACGGACATGGGCGAGCTGGTCATGGAGCTGCCCGAGCTCACCGTCGACCTTCCCGGCGGCGCCGGGAGGGCACCGCTGATGAAGCGGATGGCGGTGGTGGCCAATGTGGCCAACGCGCCGCAGGCCGCGCGCGCGGCGTCGGTCTACACGGGGATCGCCATCGCCGAGTACTTCCGCGACCAGGGCTGCGAGGTGTCGCTCACCGTCGACACGCTCTTCCGGTGGGCCCAAGCTATCCCACGTCAGCAGCCCCTTCAATACGACGCCGACGGCGCCGGTCGACAGGAATTGCAGGGGCAGCTGGCCGCCATGTACGCGCGCGCCGGGCGGTTCGTGTGCGTGGGCGGCGTGCCGCCACGCGAGGGCTCGCTCACCATCGTCGGCGTGACGGCCGACTTGGAGCGGTGGAGCCTCTCTGGGGCCGACGTCGAGCTGGTCATCGACACGGCCCGCCGCGTGGCCCAGGCGGTCTGGGTCGGCAACAGTCGCGACTTCATGTCCGTCGACCCCGCAGCCTCCAGGTCCGACTTCGTGGCGGCCGAGTACTGTCGCCAACACATCGCCAGCGATTTTGTCGACCTGCGGGATGCGGGCCTCTACGTGCTGCGCCAGGAGGTGGACCTGAGGCCCAAGGTGCGCAAGGTTGGCGTCGACGGGCTCACCGAGCACGAGCAGGCAACGATGGCCGTGGCGCGGCTGATAAAGGAAGACTTGCTGCGTCAGAACGTATTCTCGCCCTACGACCGCCGGTGTGCGCTGCACAAGGGCGTATGGATGCTGCGCCTCTTTGTGCTCCTCCACTCGCTGGCCCACGCCACGCTCTCCTACTCGCCCGCGTTCGGAGGCCCCAAGAAGGGCAAGACGTGGAAGGAGATCCAGCAAGCACTCCACGCTACCATCGACCGAATCTCTTATTCAAAGTTCGAGGAGCACTTTGACGACGGCCACGTGTGGAGCGAAATCGAAGCCGAGCTTCGGGCGGCCTTTGCCGGTCTCGGCTACTCCTCTCTGCCGTCCGCCTGACCACCGCACACGAACCTTCCCACCTATTTCT
Organism: Acanthamoeba sp. SK_2022b; assembly: GCA_027943245.1. NCBI lineage: Eukaryota > Discosea > Longamoebia > Acanthamoebidae > Acanthamoeba > Acanthamoeba sp. SK_2022b. The sequence goes on from JANDJZ010000294.1 coordinate 3,314, forward strand.
TTTCATTTCGTTTTTCTTTTTCTTGTAAATAAAGAAAGCTATTTCATTACCGCTGGCAATTCAAAGACACGTCGTTGTTGTTGTTGTAACTCGTTCAGTGTTATTTGGCAGTGTTGCTGGCGTGGAAGACCTCCGTTATGGACTGCTTGAGGCACTGGAAGTTGTAGTTGAGGAGACCTGACGCGACCACAACACAACACAACTGTTAACACGACAAAAGCGGAAAACGGCCAAGGCCGCCCGGGGGGAGGGCGATACCGTGCTTGTCAAAGTTTTCCTTCCGCAGGAGGCACACGAGGGCGAGATACCTGGCGTGGCCGGCGCGGCACCAAGTCAGTCTTTCACGGCAAGCGTGGAGGGGGAGGGAATGGGAGCGGCGCGACGAACTTGTTGACTTCGCGGAGGTAGAGGACCATGCCGTTGCTGAGCTTGATGAGAGACTGGGACTTCTCGTCGTAGGCGAGGCCGTCCGAGTCCTCCTTCATGCCGTAGATGCACGACACGTCGATCACGACGTCGATCATGTCCGAGCACAGCTCGTACGTCTGCATGTCCACGGGCGAGCTGTCCGTGGCCACGTAGATCTTGCTCACCACGTCGATCAGGAACGACTTCTCCAATCGGCAGTTCTTCACACACGCACGCACGCACGCCGCACGCAACACACACACACACACACACACACACACACACACACGTCAGCATCATCCAAACAACGCACATGCGTGAGAAGGAAAGGTGTACTGTGTTGAGGATGTCGAGGAGGTTCTCGAGGATGGGCAGCTGGGGGATGAGCTTCTGGATGACCTTGGAGAAGGCCTCGAAGATGGAGTGGTCGTAGATGCTGGTGAGGTAGAAGCTCAGGTGCACGTCGAGCTTCACGTCGGCCAGGTCGTCCAGCGCATGCTGCTGGATGTCCCGCTGCGCCTCTGCGTTGTGATGTGCGTTGTGTGCTATCAGCACAAGAAAGGCACCCACCACACCACACCACACAACACAGCGTCGAGCGCTAGCCGTATGCGGCGCACGCGTACCGATCTTGTGGTCATCGGAGAGGCCGTCGACCTTGTGGATGAACACCTCGAACGAGATGCGCGGGTTGACCTGCGCGCCGTTGCCCTATGGGTCAGCGCGCACCGAAATGGCGTGGAAAAGGGAGAGGAGGGGAGAGGAGACCTTGATGGCCTTTGTGACCGTCATGTGGAGCTTGCGGAGGGCCTCTTCGTACTCGTCCTGTGCGTCGATGACGAAGATGAGGGCCCCGCAGCCGCCGAAGATGGCCTCCGAGTCAAATGCCGGGTCGAAGAAGTCCAGCTGGCCCGGGAAGTCCCAGATCTGGAACTGCACGAACGAACTGTTGGAGATGTCTGCGCGCACACACACGCCACACATAACACACACATAACACACACATAACACACACACACACACACACACACACACACACACACACACACACACACACACACACACACAACCAGTAAGGTGATGCCTGCTCACGATGTAGAGATAAGAGAACACCGAACCGTTCTTGACGATCTTGTTGGTGGTCTCGAGGAAGAGGGTCTCGTTGGGCGACATCTTGTGGAACACCACCTTTTGGATACTCGACTTGCCGCTCCTGCGTCGTGGCCACGCGCACACGTCGACGATGCGCAGGAAACGGGGAAGCGAAGGATGAGCGAGTGAACGCGGGAGGGGGTGAGGAACAGGGAGAGCGGTGGTGTTTGCGTGGCGGGCTCAGTACCGGCGGAGGCCCATCAGGAGAATGCGAGGCTGGCCGGCCTTGTTCTCGCTGTGTGCAGCCACGGACTGAGCAACCTCGGAACCGTATCTGTGAGATCGGACAAGGCAGGGGAGGAGAGGGGAATTCAACGGTGAGCCAAGGCCAGAGCGGGCACATGCGAGAAGGGGGCGATTAGGATCAAATTTGCAACTTTTAAAGAATTAATTGAGCAGCTTATTTTCAATCGAAGAGGATCGACAGCAGATCTCCAATGAGGTTCGAATGGGAGTCGCACCCGAGGTCATTGCTGAATGAGCTACCATACATGTCGTCGTAGTTCTGTTGTCATAATGTTCACGTAGTTCACAGCCAAATCATCGTTAGATCGCCAACGCAGAGAACTGAATATATTGATCTTGCCAGGCTCAGGCGTACCGCCATTGCTCTTGATCTATCCACCAAAAGTAGTTGCAAACAATTATCAGATTTGATTGATTTTTGCTTTTCGGCGGCACGAGAACAGGTTAGATCTTTCTTTTTTTTCGCTTTTTTTTTTTGCGCAGAGCAAGGGCCGCGGCAACCGTTTCTTCTGTTGGACCACTGTTCTGACAAGGCTCGCCAACTCGGGCAAAGCGCTCCTCTACTTCGCTGATAGCGCCATCATCTGGGCACTGACAGGGCCGATGACAAGGTCTCTCTTTGCCTGCGTTGCTCCTGCTCACCTCAGTTTTGTATCGTTTTGCAGGGGTGCAGCCTTCCTCCCTTCCCCACGGTGCTCATAGCTGGCCAAAGCCAAGGCCGCATGGACCAGGCGCAGGAGATCCTCACCTTTGGCACACTCCTCGTGGTTACTCTTCTACACGAACACTGGCACAGCTGAAAACGCATTTTCAATTCCCCAAGTGGCTCCAATGTATGATCAGCTGAGAGCTGCACCTGTGGGTGTAAGTGGTTCTTCCTCAACAACACATGGCAGCTGAGTGAGGGAAAGTGATCATTTACATGGTGATAGTAAGCAGCATCAATGTGGTTGATTATGCACTTGGAGTTAGCCATGTAGGCTTCCAGTTGAGCATGGTAACAGAGTGTTCAGAAAAAAGTAACAATGACTCTTTTGACAATGTACACTTTTCAGACACATATGGAAGAAAGATACACTGAGATATGTACAAGGCCTCAAAAAAAAGCTTCAAATTCTGTACACTGAGTTAAACAGTTTGAAAATCAGATGTTTTGTACTTGATAAAATGCATTGGTCAACATGGATTGTGTTTAAATTGTTGGAACTTGATCTCTTCTAACCCTTCAAAAAAGTTTTTCAGTACCTTGGTGCCAATTGAAAACAGTGCTGGAATGTCTTGGTGTGGAGTAAAAAACACATAACAAGAAGAGCTGGTTTTTCACAAACATCTTTAAAGGGGTGGTACCAATGTGCATCAGGCCTGCGTGATTTTGTGGTGACATGCCTGTTTTGCACATAAAGTGAAATTTCTTCTAAGTACCTTGTATCTCACCTAAAATATGTACATCTCTGGGCTGGGGTGGAAGAACCAATGCGCATAGGTTCAACACTTCTCTTGTGGGTGAAGATCTATGATGATGAAAAAGTGATATCTTGAAATGTATGAAATGCATAGATGCCCTTTGGGTCAAGTACATCTTTGGGCTATGGTGGGCCAACTGGTGTGCATCAGGTCAACACTCACCTTGTTGTTTTTTGATGAAAAAGGTAGATTGTGAAAAAGCCACATTTGTGGATGTACAGAATAGGCAGTTCACCTTGGGTCATGTACAGGCATTTTTGGGTTTGTGAAAAAGTGACATTGTTACTTTTTTCTGACCACTCTGTTTGGTACTCAACATTGCCAGGGCTGTTGCTGTTGACTTCCTTGCCCTTCTTGCTTGTTGGTGGTGCCGTCTTAATCATGCCACTAGCTATCACCCTAGTAGTTTGCCCATGAGGGAGAGTTGTCTTGTTCATTCTCACATGTAGCTTAAGTGGCTGCTTCTTCTGTTCTATGGGCGTGGAAACCTGTTGGAACTGGTGGTTTTGTGTGCATGCAGGTGAAGGAAGAAGTAAGTTTGCACACCACCTTTTCTCCTTGCACATGAGCACATGCTTGTGTTTGGTTTTGCCTAGTAGTTGCCTGTGCTTGTGGGCTTGAATTTGATGACTTGTTTACTCCACCCATTGCCATGGTCCACTTGCGTTTTCCTGTCAGTCAGGGAAAGATATCACTTCCTCTCTGGTTGAACTAATCCATTAATAACAAATCAAGCAGACTAAATTTGGGGTAAAAAAAGAGCAAGGCAGGAGACCCTGATCAGACGCGATACCCAAACATCAGCATTGATGACCTTTTTTTTTTTTTGAGCCAATGCTTGGTGACACGCCCAACAGCTAATGAGATTTCATCTGTAATCACAAAGTTAAGAGTCCAGTCTGCCTCCTCATTGTTTCTGTGTGGCCCAACTTCTCTTTCACACCACTCAGGCAAAAACCTTACCGAGGTACCCACACACATCCTCGCCGACGTATCCCGTGTACATGTCTGGCCTGATGACCACAAACGCCGCCTCGCCCACTTCAACCGACGTCTTGTCTGGCACGTTCGAGATGCACGCATACGTTCTGTCCGCTTCCAGCGCCTTCTCCGGCGCACCAGAAACATCCCACGTGTCAACGAAGCTCGCCCACTTGGCGTCCTTCAACGGCGCCCACGATCTACCCCGCAGCGACAGCACCAGGAACTTGCCGTACTTGCGCGCGCTGTAGAGCCGCTGCGGCTCCTCCTCACCTTCCTTGTGCAGGAACACATCCGGCGCGCGGTGGCCCGGCACGAAGATCCCCTGCGCTGTCCCGGCGACCAGCGGCGTCACGCCCTCCGGGTACGCGACGCCCATGCCGGTGATGTAGCCTGCGTTCTTCTCGATCATGCCGACATACTCCTTCGCCGTCTTGACCGTGCTGCGCACCAGCTTCGCCGCCACATCGATGACGCCGACCGCGCACGCGCGCCTCTCGTCCTCGTAGCTCTGCCACAGCGCCTCCGTCGCGTGGCCCTGAAGCGCGAGCGACAGCCTCCACGCGAGCGCGAAGGCGTCGGCCTGCCCGGTGTTGAGCCCTTGCCCGCCGTTGACGGCGTGGATGTGCGCGGCGTCGCCGGCCAGCGTGATGCGCCGCTTGGGCGAGAAGTAGGTCCGCGCGACGCGCTCCTTCACCTCGAAGATGGAAAACCATTCCGTGCGCTGGAAGTCGACGCGATACGGCGCGAGGAACTTGCGGATCTCGGCTTCGATGCGGGGTTGGTCGGCAGCGGAGTTGTCTTCGAGGAGGGTGTAGAAGCGGGCCATGCCGCGCTCTCTATGGGAGGAGGGTACAAGTAAGTGTTTGAATTCAACTCGTGCGATCTATGTTTTCTTTTTCTTTTTTTCTCGTGAGGAGAAAGAGATGAAGAGATAAACGTACCTCGGGATCCACGAGATACGGGCCTGACCAGCAACTTGAAAGGTGATGATCTCCGGGCACACAGGGAAGTCGGTGTCGATGAAGGTGTCGAGGACGTGCCACACCATGTTGGGCTTGTCCCCCTCAAAGGGGATGTTGAGGGTGTTGCGGACGAGGGACTTGGCACCATCGGCACCGACAGCGTAGCGGCTGACGATAACCTTGTCGGCGAAGGTGGTGCGCACATAGTCCTCGCCGTCGATGGTCACTTCCTCGATGTTGAGGGCCTCATGGCCGTGGTGGCAGGGGATATCGAGCATCGAGTGCATGGCGGCCTCTACGTCGGCCTGACCGATCATGAGGAAGTTGGGCCGCGCCGTGTTCTTCAGCGACACCCACCAGTTATTCTGCCGCGATACAAAGTTGCCATCCGAGAAGGTAGAGCTTGCTGTCCAGCACACAGTCAGTGTCTGCATCGGGCTCGCGTGGATAAGGGATTACCCACTGTTGCACTTCAGGCCCTTGGGCTCCAGCTTGTCCATTACGCCGACGACCTCGAGCGTCTGCTGGCTGCGTGCATTGAGGGCGTCTGCACGGCCGACGGGCAGCGATGTCGGTGCCTTGTCTGCAATGAAAACCGAGTGGCCTAGCTGGCGCAGCAGCAGGGCAACGGTCAGCCCAGTAGGGCCGGCTAGAGAGAGGAGTCAGTGGTCCTGTTTTTGTTCAAGGTGGCGCCGGGGGGCGTACCTCCGATGATGGTGACGTCCGCATGGATCTCCTTGATGGACATGGTATGGAAGAATGAGCTGAGAGTGGGTCCCGTGTGCAGGACAAGTTTGGTCTGGTCAATAGGTATGCTTTTAAATGAAAAAAAGCTGGGCCAGGTAGCCAGCAGGAGCGCCGAGGGCGAAGTACACGACTATACGGATGGGAAAAGGACGGGAAACACGCTGGGCCTGACGTTTGGTGCTGGTGTGAAAGGCCGTCACAGTCGGGGCACCGCCGATAAGAGCTTTACCAGGAAAGGTCCGCTGACGTAAGCGAGGAATGTCAAGAATCATAAGGGCACTTATCGGCGCGTCCGCCCAAGAGGTTTTCTGTGGCTATCTTCTATCTTGCTGTCGGCTTCTTTCTTCATCGTTTCCCCGTCTGGCTGGAGAGCGCTGTGTCTGTCTGGCAAGAAGAAACCCACCAGCTTGTGGCTCACCCCGCGACTGCAGTCTACCCAACCACATGCTTCAACCAGACACAAAAATGGTGACGGCAACCCAAACCGCCGACGCCGTCCTCTCCGTCGTTGAGTCGTACCGCCTGAAGGCCTCCCCCTTCGACTCCTCTATTGTCTCCCAGTGCCGGGAAACCTTCCTCCCGCTCATACAGAAGGCCGTCGAAGCGAAAGAGCCCGTCTCCTTCGTTCTCCCTGCTTTCCCCTTCAAGTCGCCCAATACAGTTGACAAGGTCCTCGGCGTGCTGCCGGACAAGTGTGAGGAAGTTGCACTGCTACACCTCCAGGGCTTCTGCAACAACATAAAAGACGTCTACGCTCCGGGCGCGGAGCTGACCATCGTGTCCGATGGCATCGTGTATAACGGTACGTCCCCTTCCCTAAAACCTCGAACTGTATCACACACTAACCCCCCAAAGACCTCCTCGGCGTCCCCGACGCCACCGTCCATGAGTACGGCGAGCGCCTGAGCCAGATGGCCATGGACCTTTCCTGCAACAGCATACATTTCGCGCGGCTCTCGATGATGTCGTGGCTGAAAGCCAAGCTGCCGGTCGAGCTGCCCGACTACCACGACACGGCCAGCTACGAGAAGGTGGCTCCGCTGGTGCGCGACATGTTGATTGCGACGTACATCGATGAGGGGTACGATGCCGACAGCCACATCGCCCATGACGAGAACGTCAAGGCCACGTATATGGGCTACCTCAAGTACCTGTCTCGCGACCTGCGGCAGTCCTCCACCAGTCGGAGCGCGTTCAAGCGGAAGGTGTCCAAGGTGTCCAAGAAGATGATCGCGCGCGGACAGGTGAGCTTAAACGACAACAAAATCCCTTACTAACTAACCCTTGCAAACGTTGGCTGAACTAACACTTTCTCCACCCACCCACCCACCCATCCACCCAGTGCTACGCCGCCTGCGTCAAAGAGTGCTTCCCGCACTCCGTCCGCCTCTCCATCCACGCCGCCAACTCCGCCACCAAGATCCCCATCGCCGTTATCCCCAACGTCCAGGACCGCCCCATCACGCCCTGGCACAGCGTCATGACGTGCGGGCTGGACGGCATATTGCGGCCCATGACGCGCAAAGAGGTCGCCAAGCGCTCCGATTTGGAGCCCGTCTACAAGCCGGATGGCCAGCTCTGGTGTTACCGCGAAAAGAGTGCGCTGTACGATGTTTTCACCCGCCAGGGCGCCTTCGTCGACCACACCTACCCGTGCGGCCTGCTCATCCAGTTCCCGGCCGGCACGCCCTTCAGCGCCGCGGACATGCAGACTGTTCGCAAACTGGCCGACCACAACCCCCCTGTGGTCCTGCGCGGCCTGGACGGCACGACCGACCGGCAAGCCTTCCTGGCCAAGGGTCGGGAGATGGGGCAGATCATGCCGTGGAAGTTCGGCGAGCTGCTAGAGGTCAAGGACGGCGGCGAGAATACGGCGGGGCTGAACAACGTGCTGTCCGCCGAGCCCATGCCCATGCACTATGACGGCCTGTTCAAGATGGTCAACGGCGTGTCGACGCCGCCGCACTACCAGATTTTCACAGCCGTGACGGCGTCGCCGAAGGGCACGGGGCGCACGCTGTTCGCCACGAGTCCTTTGCTGTTCGCGAACCTCACGGGCGGCTGGACGGTCGACAAGCTGCGGCCCTACAAGTGGCGCGTCGACTCTGAGTCGTTCGACTCGTCGCACTTCGGGCAGCTGCCGCTCGTCGTCGACCACCCGGAGACGGGCGTCCCGTGCATCCGGTACCACGAGGACTGGCCGCAGGAGCGGACGCGCTTCGAGGAGACGCGCGTCAGCATCGAAGACACGGACAAGGCGACGGACCTGAGCATCCGCACGGCCATCGAAAAGGCGCTGTACGACTGGCGCGTGTGCCTGCGCATCTCCTGGGAGAAGGGCGACGTCTTGGTCAGCGACAACATCCTGAACATGCACACGCGCGAGGGCTACTCATCCATTTTTTGCCGCGAGCTGTGGCGCCTGCACGTTGACTAGAGAGAAAACAAAACGTTAAGCAAAACTAGCAGAGTGAAAGCAGGGACCCACGTGCTCCCCTACCCTATTAGTCATGGGCAATATTCACAGTGCGCTGAGGCGGCAACGACACAACCTCCCGTAGTTCTCGCTGGCGGCCCTCCGCCACGCGTTGCGCCCCAAGTCTCTTCTGCCACCACCAAAGAGGGTGGCTGCTTAATAGTGGCCGTCAGAGCTCTCTGTGCTTGAGCCAGCGAGAGAACGCCCTCGGATGGCGCCAACCGTTTCAGGACAGCCCGATACCGAAAGCCACGCACCAACACTAATTCAGCGTGTTTGTGCCGCCTAAAAGACGTTTATTTTCAATCAAGCGCAACTCGCTCATGGCCAGTACGCGTGCATTCTAACGGCGGTGGATAAGGGCGCGCTCGTAGGTTATTCGGCGGTGCAACAGCCACAGGGAGAGAACGACACCGATGGTACAAGCGCCGGCGTTGGCCCAGAAGGAGTACCGGAAGCAGAACTTGTTGTTGCAGTGAGACGTGGTGGGGCCGCCCTCATATTCGACGGTGAGGAAGTTACCGTCTTTCTTGTAGTGATCATTGAGCATGCCGGCAATCAGCGTGGAGAAGACCGTACTGCCGGCAGCGGCAGCCAGGTTGATCATGCCAAAGATGGTGCCAAAGTTCTTGAAGCCGAAGAACTCGATCGTGAGAGTGGGCACGCAGAAGAATATACCGCCGCTGGCGATGCCGAGCGCGATGACGCCCGGATAGAGCAGCCACACGGATCTCGCGAACGAGAACCACAGCTGGACGAGGCCCATCAGAAACGTTGAGAAGACGAGGAACAGCACTCGCGCGGGCTTGCCCCACCGTGTCGTGACCCAGTCCGAGATCCAGCCCATTGCCATCCGGCCAAGCGTGGAGCACGTGGAGAACAGAGCGACAAAGATTGCTATATGTTGATAGCTCGGCACGTTGTGCAGCAGGTACTGTCGTGGTGGTTTGTGTCAGTAAGAAGCTGATCAGTCATAAATGCTAGCGTTGGAGCGTGCTGTCTTATGAGAGAGAGAGAGAGAGAAGACGCACAATGACGTTGGGCTCAACTTTGACGTTGGCGAACACCATCTCAGCAAGATTGTTGACGACAGTAATGCCAGGGCCGGTACACGAAAAGTAGCTGACGAAGAGAAGGTAGAAGTCGAGGCGTTTGAGAACCTGAAGCAGGCTCAGATCCTCGAGATCGCTGTTGGGCTTAGGACTGCTGTCGCGGAGGTTTCTCCTTGGGAGGTAATCGTCGCTCGCCTCCATCAAGGCATCATTCACCAGCAGTACCTTCCCTTCCTCGGCGAGCTGACTGCTTCGGAAGAAGACCAGGGGTCCGGTCTTGACCGGCAGTAGCAGAAAACCCAACATCAAGACGAGCATGGCGATGCCAAATGGCAGCGGGGTAACAGTGGTCAAGCCTGGTGCATCAGCCTCCGCCACGAAGCGCAAGTTGATCAGCACAACGTAAACGCATAAAAATACTTAGAAGATGATCATGTAGGGCCGTTAGCATACCGCCAGCCAAAGACGCGCCGGTTTGGTAGAGAGCCACGACAACGGCCATTACAATGACGAACATAACTCGGTATGTCATGAGACCCATTTCCTGGAGTGAACATCGCGCTTGAGTGCGGGAAGAGTGCGAGGTAGAAGCGCTGTATCAAGCAAACGCGGGGAGTCCCTGTACCGCGTCAATAAATGGCGTGGGAACTTTGTTGATGAAGACTCCGATGATAATAGAGCCCGCGCCAATGAGAATGGCGAGGAAGAGCAGGAAGGTCACGGCATTGTTACCGAAGAATGCTTTGTAAAGCACCGTGAGCACGCCTGAACCCAGACCGAAGAAGCAGATCAGCGAGCCCACCACCTATAGCGTGACATCCATCAGCCAAACGGTATCCTTGTCTCTCCCTCTCTCTCTCTCTCTATCTTTGCACTTTTCGGGGTTAGAGCAATCCTATGCAACGATAACGAGACGACAAAGTAAGCAGCTTTGAACCACATCAGTACCTTTCCTCGATCTTTTGCGCCGAAGTTCTGAGTGTTGATCTTGAGTGCAACGCTGTAGATCCAGCAGCTGCCCTGGCCTAAGGTGAAAGAGAAAAGGCCTAGCACATAGCTTGGAATCGTGTTGAACCAGTTCGCCGCCGCCCACAACAGGAAGTAGCCTGCATTCAGTGCGAGCGCGTCAGCAAAACAACATGGGTCGCGTTCCCTTCCTATGGTCACCTCGTGTGCGACAATGATATGTGGTACGTACCCACGAAGCTCATAATGCCACTGATGATGACTGTCGACCGCGGCCCAAAGCGATCTAGCCACAGGCCGCCCAGCACACTGACCAAACCGCCTGCAGGCATCATGACGCGTGAGGATAAGCAAACGTGAAAGGGCAAGAGCGAGAGGGGAAGGACAGACCTACGTTGCCGAGGGTGCCAACTAAGTTAGTCTGCGCAGTGGTGTAGCCAAAGATGACAGTGATGGTGCTCGAATAGACCGAGAACAGGTAGAATGAGCCCGAAAGTATCATGAGGTAGATGCCCGCTGCCAGCGACACCCATCGCGAGAACCAAAACGGCAGCACATAGTTGGCGATGGCCATCGCTTGACTTTTTTTGTCCCCCCACTGTGTCAAGTTCGATTTCCCGCAGCGCTCCTGGCTGAAGCGGCGAAAACAGCTAACGCCGCTTCAGGAGAAAGGCGCAGAGTTTCCTCCACCTTTTTTTCCCTTCCCGTTTTCCAGTTTTCTTTGCTTTTCCGCGCCCAGGGACAGGCGCAGGGCGACCTGTCTGGGTATGCGGGCACGGATCCTTGACCTTGGCTATGCCCACTCTGCGTTTCTCTGTCATGGGCGATAGGACTCGCTCCCTCCATCTTCTCTCTTTGACCAAATTGGAAGAGAGCGCTCTCTTCCAATTTGGTCAAAGAGAGGAAAGTTGTGCGGCCAAGCGACGGCAAAAACGTGATCTTTCAGGCGGTGACCCTCTTGTAGAGGCCGCGGAAGAAGGAGGAGTCCATGTACAGGCCCGACCATGCCCGACCGGATACGGCGCCAGGGATGGCCGTGTAGGCCCAGTCCTGCACAGGCACACCAAAAGTGAGGCCACTACACTGCGCTGTTTTCTGCGGCTGCAGTGTGGGCCAAGATGTGTTACCTGCGAGAGGTCGGAGATGAATCGGTAAGACGGACAGAAGCTCTGCTCGCGCTCGTTTTCGCGGAAGAGGGAGCCCTGTGGGCCAGAGGATGGGCTCGCGAAGCGTCAGTAGCGAGGGCGGAGGGGGCGGAAGCGAGCACACAATGGACCTGATTGACGGTGGAGCCGGAGCCTGCAAGGGGAACGGGTCCGACGTCGAAGCCGAGGAAGCTGGGCAGCTCGCCGTTGAAGAAGATATTCCTCATCGTCATGGCGTGATCCACTCCGTAGGGCCGCGCCGCCGACACGTTGAGCGGGACGAGGAAATCGTCAACCACGCGCTCCAGGAGCTGCGACCTGCGCGCCTGCGCCGCCGCCTCCTTGCCCTCGCGGCCCGGCTTGCCGGTGATGGCGTCCTCGCGGTCGGCCAGGTGCTCGTTCCACAGGTAGCGAATGTAGGCGTTGTCCTCGGCAAAGTCAAAGAAGGCGTTCTTGATGCCCTCGCGCTCGAAGATGTCCCACAGGAGGACGCGGTCAAAGTACCACTGGAAGACCAGCATGACCCCCGACTCGCGCGTCATGTACCTCCACGCGTCCTCGCCAAACACGTGCTCGCCAAAGAGCTTGTCCAGCAGCGCCTCGCGCAGCTGCGTGAACACCGTGGCCCCGACGCTGTCCGTCGCGAAGCGGCCGTCCCACTCGAGCAGCGCCTCGCAGCCCCTGCAGCCGGTCCTGGCCTTGAGGACGGGAGTGAGCAGCTCCATGTAGTACTCGGCCTGCTTGGAGTAGACGTCGAGCTGGAACCGCTTCATGTCCTCCTCATCCCACGCTGGCTTTCCGTCGGGGCTCGCGCGCTGGCTGTCCTTCCCCTCGCCCTCGATCAGCTCGTTGATCCTCGACACACGATAGAAGCCCATGTGGTAGTTGATGGCCTTGGCCGCTCCCGGCGCGGGGTTTTGCAGGTCGTCGTTGGCCGTAGCAAGGTATCCCTGTCAGCGCACCGACCACCGCACCCCCACCACGCCGACGTCGTGCCATGCGGGTGAGTGGATGGAGCCCCATATGATACTCATATGGTCGGTGCGCAAGCGTTAGTGCGAGAGAGTCGGGGCGCACCTTGGCCGGGTTGACGATCTGCAGCAGCTGGCTGGTGTCAACCGAGCCGTGCCATCTGCGGTGTCAACAAGGAATGGCCAGGCACGATCGCGGTATATCAGCAGAGCGATGCAACATGACGCGGTGGAGGCAGCGGGAGGGCACCTGTGCGAGGCCTTCCAGCCGAGAAGAGGAAGAGCCGAGTTGACAGACGGGTCGCGAGCGGGCAAGCGACCGCTTTGCTGGTAGCCGATGTTGCCTGTCTCGAGCGGGTCAGCAGGCTTGGCATCATGCCGATCCCAGACACGCAGCACCACGGACCGAGAGCTCTCCCGCCATACCTTGCCTGTCAGCGTTCAGCCAGTTTGCAGAGAGCGGCACGTGACGAGCAACGTTGTGGAACTCGGCCACGGTCTTGACATCCGACGGCGGAGGGTACAGGACGGAGGTGTCGCTTTGCTCAAACTCACGCCACGCCCACTTCCTGCACCCATACAGCAGAGACCAGTGAGCCTCACACCTTCAAGACGAGACAACACCACTCACACGGCAGCGGGAGAAAAATGAGGACCTGGCCACATGGAGTCCATCGGGCAACGCGCCCTTGTACTGCTGTCGCTCGATTACTCCGTTGTCGTTTTCGTAGAAGACCAATTCGATGTCGGGGCCGCCCTTTTGCTTGACGATTTCCTTCCGCACCTGGAAGTCGTGCCACTCGTTACGCACCGCCTTCACGCGCCAGAAGAAAGAAATCAGTTTCGAGGCGAACTTGCCACAGGAGGGAAGGACGAGCAAAGCTGCTACAACCTTGTTGCCCTGTTCGTCGGTGATTTCCACTTCGCGCAGGTACTTGCCGTCCTTGACCTTCTCGAAGAAGAAATCGATCTGGTCCATGAAGCCGTAGGTCACTCCAAAGGTAACGTCGTTGTTGCGTCCAAAGAACATGCCTGGTTTGCATTCAAGTAAAGAAGAAGAAGAAGAAGAATAAACGAAGTAGGTCAGTGGCTGAGGTGCCATAATCACTTGAGGGGGAATGGAATCGCTCTCCCCGTGTTGAACACGCACCTGGCATGCCAGGAACTGACACGCCCATCAGGTATCGCTTTTCTGCAGCACACGATAAGGGGCGGTAAGCGATGAGCAGAGCAGTCAATAATCACGTGCCGGAGAGTGACAGAGCCATACCCGGAGTCTGGTAGTGGAACACAAACTCATACCAGATCGCGGGAAGGCGGGAAATGTCCAAATGCGGGTCGTAGCACTGAAGAATCGATATGAGCCTTGTTCATTTAAACATAAATGGACACAAACAAAAGTAGGAAGGGAGTGAGGGAGTGGCTCGTATACCTGGATGGGGGAGCCAGACTTGGTGAGCTGCGGTCCAACAACCCAGTTGTTGCTTGCCTTGAACGCGGGAATGTATGATGCGAATTTGACTTGCTCTTTCATTGGGGGAGAGGGGAACAAAACAAGCGCCGTTTGGTGTCAGGGCTGAAGAGTGGGCGCGTGCACCATAGGTGAACCTACCGGGGATGGTGCGGATCTGCAGGTCGGCTTCCTTGATGCAGTCTACAACCTCGGGGTCTACTTCTTTGAGCTGAGTCGTGAAGATGGCGCGCAGAGCGTCCATTGAGACACCGGCCTTGATGGACTGTATCAACAGCTTTTCGATCTCTCCCTGCCCTCACCCACCACCCAGTTAAGAGCGTTCTCTTGCGTTCAGTGATTTGGTCCCTGGGGCTCGCACCTGAGTTTCGGCAAGCCCGACGTAAGCCATCAGCTTCGCCGTAATGAGTGAATGTGCAGGCAGCCACGGCTCGGGCCTGGCGCCCACCAAAAAGCCGAGAGTCAGCTCAGGTCCAACCTCATGGCTAGCATCAATTGAAGAGCGCAGTGCTCCTCGACCAGTCGTCAAGTACCTGTGACCCACGAGGAGGAACTCCATCGGCTGGTCGAGGAGCCCACTGTGCTCTTCGAGATAGAAATTCACCTGCACCACGCGTGCAAGCACAAGTAAGACAGAGCGACGACATTCTTATGGCACGCGGCTTATGGCAGCAAAGAAACGCACGCCACGGCAGTAGGCCTCCATGTAGGCCTTGGCGTCGTCTGCCAGTGTCGGCACTGCCTCACGCGCGTCCTTCATGAAGCTACACACGACCAGGTCAATGATGAGCTGGCGCATTGTAGTGCTAGGCCTCCTGTGTGGTCGGAAGGGGCTAACGTACTTGAGGGACCTGAAGTAGGTGTCGATGGCGATGGTTTCGTTTGAGCTCTTCAGCGCCTCGCTCAGTCGGCCCTGCCCGGCAAGACGTTGCAGCTCCATCTGGACCAGCCTATCCTTAGCATGCACGTAGCCTCCGAACCACACCGCGGTAAGCGTTTGCGTGATAGATTTTGCCCTCGTGGACACTGTCGTGTGCCTAGAGCGGATCAAGGAGTATACCCAATGCGCGTGCATAGTCCAGATGGTCCTTGCCATATATCTCGAACATGCCGCCGTTGGTGGGGTTGCGTTTCAGAAGAATCAAAGAGCCGTCGATCTCGAGTGTGTGTTCCCAAGCTGGGTCTTCGACCACATGAGTCTGAAAGTAGTAGGCACCAAATGCTACCAGCAGCGCCAGCAGCAACAGCGCCCCTCGCTTCATCTTGATCAATACCGTTAAGCGTCCACACAAACAAACAAAACGCTTTTCCTACCTTTTTTCTGGACCGCATTTCTCTCTAGAGCTGCGGAGCCTGCCCTCCGTTTATTTTCTTGTTTACTTACCTCCGGAAGAGACAGATTGCTGTGACCAACGCGCCGCGAGAGCAAGATGGTGAACTTCTCGTGCAACAATTGGTATAACCCTCATATATTCCGTCCCGTTGCGATTTGCGATGAATTAATATCTGTTAATATTTTCTACAGTGGCGATGTGCTGAAGAAGAAGCAGGTGGGCAACCACATGTGGAGGTATGTTATTCCACTTCATTTTTGTGCTTTTTTGAGGCCTTCTCCGGATGCTTGCTGAGCTAGATTTTACTCTTGCGCAGATGCGGTGGCACAGTTTCGTGCCTGGATTGCCTGACCACCTTCAGCGGTAACGGCTATAACGCACACAACACCTGCATCTCGGAAGAGCAGAAGTATCAGGGTGCCCTCTACCGTGGACCCAAGAAGGTACCACCCTGCCTCCGCCTTGTCTCCTGCAGTTATCTACCATACACACTCCCTCTTGTTCTGTTGTTCTGCTGTTGTTGTCGTACTTGGCTCTCCTCCTTTCTTCTATGGCTGCTGCGTGTCTTTCCGACGACAACCGATCACCGGTGTGGCTTCCGGCCGGTGTGTTTCTTACAGAGTGTGGCTTATATGGTTGGCTGTACAACAGGGCAAGGGTCAGCACAACAACAACAACCAGCAGCAGCAGCAGAGAAACGGTGGCGGCCAGACACAGACAACCACGCAGCAGAACACAGCGCAGCAGCCGCAGACGCAGCCAGAGCAAGAGACGAAGAAGGACGATGGCAAGGCCAAGGAAGCAGCGGTAGAGGAGGAGGAATCGCAGAAGAAGAGGAAGCGCAACGAAGAGAAGGAGGAGAAGAAGAAGGAGAAAAAGAAGGAGAGCAAGAAGAGGAAGATTGAGGTCGAAGAAGCAGAAGAGAAGAGCGAAGAGAAGGAAACGGAAGAGACGATCGTAAAGAGATTCCTGGAGCAGCTGCCGTGGGAGGAAACCATCAAGGAGGTGCTCAAGAAGGACGACAAGAAGAAGCTGAAGAAAAAGAAGCTCCGAAAAAAGGTGGTCAGCTCCCTCCTCGCGCACAAGATCCAGGAGCAACTCGAGGCCCACTTCAACACCCAGGCCAAGGCAGGCACCTTCAAGCACTACATCAAGTCTTGATAGTCGGTGCCTTCGTGACCGGTCACCTGTTCCACATTTTTTGGTCGTTTTCTCGACCTGCGTTTTTTGGGTGAGTAAAAAAGGAAATATTGCAATAGTTGAGAAGGTCGACAGAAAAATATTTTCTCGTTTGTATTCTGGACAAGGGCCTGAGACGACATCTCCAGGTTTCACTTCTCGGTCGCGCTTCCCTCTTGGTCCTCACTTCTTTAAGCCTCGCGAACGGCAAGCCACGAGAATCGAAGATTTATTCGTTCGATTCCGGGTGAGCGGCAGAGGGAGATTTTTCGTGAGCTAGGATCGTTAGGGTAACGAAGGCGAGAGATGAAGTTCGGGAAGCTCCTCTTGGAGCGTATGGTGCCCGAATGGAGCGACCGGTATATCCGCTACAAGATGATGAAGGGCCAGCTCAAGAGCATCTCCGCCGCACGCGAGAACTACCTCCATGCCTACGAGAAGCTCAAAGGTCTCCACCCCTCCTGTGCTTTAGCCGGCACTCCCTGTCTGTTGCTCCCCACCTCTTGAGAGGACCGGGAACAACCGAAGCAGTCCCAATTGTCCAGCCATCATTATTAGTGGGTTTCCATTTTATGTCCGGACCCGGCCCACTCCCTGACGCGAGCACAAACAAACGCAGATATCGCGGGCGAGGCGTTTCAAGAGATGCCGCTCACGGTGGAGAACATGAAGGAGGACCGGGAGCTGTACGACCTGCTCGAAGAAGACCTCGAGACCGTGGAGCGATTCTACCTCGATCAGCTCGTGGCTGCCCACAAGCGGTTCTATCAGCTGCTTCAGCACTGCATCAAGATGGTGTGAACACTTACTTTTGCATCCAGCCTGCCAGCAACTCTCTCTCTCTCTCTCTCACACACACACACCAGAGTGTACAATATGTATGACATTGCTGGTGTGACTGTGCGCTTTTGCTAACGCAATGCTTTGCTATCGACGGTGACATGCAGGATCTGCTCGAGGAGTACACGCCGCACGAGTACCCGCTGCTGCACGACCAGAAATTCGAGCGCATGGGGGACATCAACCCGACAGTCTTTGGCGATGCCACCGAGGAGGACGCCACCGTCGTGGCCGATGAGGAGCAGAGCAGCAACGGCGACAGCAGAACCGGCAGTATCGGGAGGTCCACCAAGAAGCGTAGTAGCGGAGCCCAACAGCGCGAACAGATGGAGCGATCTGGGCAGATGAGCCGCAAGAACTCGAAGCAGCAGAGGCAGTACGGGGCGGGCGCCATCCCCACGCGCAGTGTCAGCTTTGCCCAATCGGGCCTCGAGAAAGACACGCCGGACTCGGGGGATGGCATGGTCGAGATCGAGCTGTCCGAGTTCTCCTCCGATAGCGAGATGCGCCGGAAGCGAAGCTCGGTGAGCAGCCGAAGCAGCGTCGAAGAGGAGCCCGAGCAGGAGGCCTCGGTCGATGTCCATGTCATTGCCGAAGACGAGTGGGGAGACGAAAAGCTCGAGGACGACGACGACTTCAGTGAGAACGCTACCGGCGGGGGACAGATCGAGGGCCAGGCCATGTCACAGCTGGGCACGCGTCTGATGCAGAGCGAGCGAAGCGCCGACGCAACCCTCTCTCGCAAGCCCAGCAGCAACACGACCACGACCACGACCACGACCAGCGCAAGGCAGCGCACGTTAAAGAGTGCTCCGCTCACGCCAGTGGAAATGACGAGGGAGCACCGCCACGAGCTGCGCCGATTGCGCCGAGAGCGGATCCTCTACGGCGCCAAAGTGCTGCGCCGCCTGCGCCTCAAGAAGATGATCACCAGAACCAAGGCGACGGCCTATGACTTTCAAGCTGATGATGACCGACCCGACGAGGGCGCGACCAGCGAGGGCAACGACCCAGCGGACACGGAAGACGTGATCTCGGTCCGTATGAGCCTTGATGAGCGTACGTTGGACTGGACCGGTCTCGACTGGGGCTCGCTCGGAACTCTCTAATGCCTCTCTCTCCCTAGAGCACGGCGACGAGCCTCACACGCCGCGATCTCATCGGAGGCAGCGATGGTTTCTGCCCACGTGCGTTTCTCTCTCTCTCTCTCTCTTCATCTCCACCCGGTATGCAATGACTAAATGTTGTCGTGAACAGAGGAAAGTCGCTGAGCGACTTTGCCGGGCAGGACGTGTCTCCGCAGCGTCGCAAAAACGAGATCGTGGTCTTTCCAAACAACAACGTATAGTGCTCTTCCTCGATCTTTCCTCCTTCTCCTTCTCGTTTGATCGATGCTTTCTGGGACCGGTTGTGGCTTAGCATTTGGCCACTTCGCTCCCTCCGCGCTCTTCGATATTGGGTTGAGGTCTGATCGTTCGATGTGGCTCTCTATGCTGCACATCCATCCAGATGGTGTTCACCAAGTCCACGATCAGGCACCACCGCAAGTCGCTGATCGAGGCCTTCAAGGAGTACTACCGCGGTCTTTGCTTGCTTGAAAATTTTTGCAAGGTACACCAGTACCACCGCTCACACACATGCGGGCACACAGTGTGCAACTGACTCGATCGCTTGGCAGCTGAACTTGTCTGGATTCGACAAGGTGATGAAAAAGCACGATAAGGTGTTTTGTCTTACTTGCATTCTTAGTAGCTTGCATTCCAAAGCGTCTTTTGCACTATTTGCCATTCGGAAATGGCTTACAACCCTTTGTTGGTTTTGTGTCGTACACTTGCATTTTACGCAGCTGACCGGGACCACGGCCCGACTTCTGTACATAAAGAGGATCAAGGCCCAGCACAGGTTTGCCGGTAGGGAGTCGTCTGCGTCGAAGACGCATGTACCGTGTGTGTGTGTGTGTGTGTGTGTGTGTGTGTGTGTGTGTGTGTGTGGCCGTGCTGACTCCTACGATCTTCTCTGTTCGCTCAAGACATGCGGCACCTCTTGATCATCAAGGCCGAGACGGAGAGGGTGTTTGGTGAATGCTTCACCGAGGGCAGCCGACAGAAAGCCATGAAGAAGCTACGAATCCCGTTCTGGCAGAAGAAAAAGCTCGGGTGGTCCACCTTCCGACTCGGTACCTCCTCCCTCTCTATAGCCCAAGCCGCCGTTCATCTCTGTTCAATAGATACTATTTTATTTATTTTATTTATTTTTATAAAATGATACTTTATATGATTTTCCATCAACGTTTTAACTGCCGCAAGACTGACTTGTTGTTCTGGTTAACCAGGTCTGTCGGCTGGGTTATCGACGGTGCTGCTGCTGGTGATAACGATGATATTCATTTACCTGGCGGCCAAGGACAACAGCGGACTGGACTCCAAGCGAGCCGATGACGTGTTCATCATGTTCCGAGGCATGTGGCTACTGATCATCCTCAACTGGTGCTGGGGCATCGACATGTACACGTGGACCCAGTATCGCGTCAGCTACGCGCTCATCTTTCTTTTCGACATGCGATCACACATCTCCTGGCAACAGGTGCAGTGCCCTACACTCCGTTGTTGTTGTTGTTGTTGTTGTGTATGTGTTGTGTGGTCTTTACTAACGACCACCAGGTGATGGAGTCAGCCGCGGTGTTCACTGTGGCGTGGCTGCTGTTTGTGGTGTGCTATCTGCTCTCGGCCATCAGTCCGGAGCCGCTGGAATGGATGTACGATATCCCCTATCAGGTGTTCCCCGGTTGCCTTGGCCTGCTTGTACGTTCCCTCCCCTCTCTCGCCAACCCTCGCCTGGTAGACGTGGCTACGACACACGAGCTTAACCAGCTGCACTCTCTTCGGTTTGCGTGTTGCAGGTTATCCTGGTGGTGCTCGTTCAGCAATCGACCTGCAAATATTGGCTTTTCCGCAGGTACTGCTGACTGCGCTTGTGGCTAGGGCGGGGTGGGGCCTGTGAGGTTGGCCGGAACTGACCTTCTCGCGCCTCTCGCCCGCACTCCGTTTGGGGGATCGCCAGAGTGTACAAGATCATCGTGTCACCCGTCGTTGGTGTCGACAATTTTGTGGATATCTATCTGGCCTCACAGTTGACCTCGCTGGTCATCTTTCTCCAGGTACATGGCGGCACACCGGCAGCGCATATCGCGCGTGTGTGTGCTCTCCAGCTCGGGGTGCCCTGACACGTGTCGTTGCCTGCAGGACGTGCAATTTTCTTTTTGTTACTTCGTCAGTGATGCCTGGACGGGCGACGATATATGCATGCGCTCCCGTCCCTACGTTATGCCACTCATCGGTACGGTACACATGCCGCAAAAACGACGTTTAATTTGTTGTTGAAAATGACGAATTAATTATTAACGGCGCACTCACCGCATCTTCCGTTTCCTTCTGCTACCCTACACCGCGTAGCTGCTATCCCGTTTGTGCTTCGGTTCCTGCAATGCCTGCGCAAGTTCCTGGGCTCGCGCGACCGGTGGCACATCGTCAACGGCGGAAAGTACGCACATCCACACGCTAGTCCCTCCATCGGCGAGATGTCCTGTACCAGGCCCTGGATGTCGATTTCATCTCATCATATTTCATTCCTCCGTGGTGCACAGGTATCTGAGCTCGCTGGCGGTGATCATCTGCTCATTCCTTCTCTATTTCTTTAACCACCTGGCATTGCTCGCCCCTTGGGTACGGTCGCGCTGCTCTTCTTCTTGCCCCGCCGCCCGAGGCTGAGGTCGCGCATCAATATAGCAGCAGCTCTGATATTGACGTCTGTGTCTCTGGCACCCAAAGGTCGTGGCAGCTGTGGTGTCGGTCGCCTACAACTTCTACTTTGACGTGCGGTATGACTGGGGTCTGCTCGACGTCAAGTCCGATAAGTGGCTGTTGCGCAACAGGCTGATCTTTCCGCGATGGGTACGCCCAGATGCCACCTCCTTCTCCTCGGGCCTGTTGGACCTGTGCCACAGCAGAGAGGCCCTGACTTGGACTGTGACACCGCCGGCGCAGTGGTATTACGTGGCCATCACGACCAACCTGCTGGGTCGCTGTTTGTGGGCGCTCACCGTCTCGGCGTCTTTTTTCCCCACCACCAACATGATTTTCTCCACCATCATCGCCACGGTACAACCTCGCTCCGCCACTGCTCTTTGTGACGTCTTCGAATATTTATTTTATTTTTATTTTATCATTATTAATTTTTTTTTATAATGAATTTTTTCCACGCGCACTCTCGGTTGGTTGACTTCGCGCCTCTTTGAATCAATCGACAGCTGGAGGTCCTGCGAAGGGGTTTGGGCAACATATTCCGGCTCGAGGACGAGCAGCTCTCCTACACGGAAGTGCGCAGGGCGACGCGCGACGTCAAGGTTCGTAGTCCCTACCGTGTTCACTCACACTCTCGCGTGCCCCTCTCCCGCTTCTTGAGAAACACGCCCATTGCGTCGTCCAACATCAGCCCTGACATCCCCCTCCTCCGCTTGTGCCTCCTCCACAGCTGCCGTTATCCGTGGGCAACAACGAGCAGCTTGAGCTGTTATTCCAGGACGAAACTGATGACCTCTAGCTGCCCACTGCTGTCACCACCCAACCAATGCCAGTGGCGTTTCAGTTTTGGCACTGATCAACTTGTGATAAAGTCTTTTTCCGAGCTTGGAATAATATTGTAGTTAGCTTAGCTTCATTTCTTGAGTTGTAATCGTTCATTTACCTGGCGGGGCCCGGAGTGGCGGGCCAATAAAACTGTTAAAGTTATTCCATTTGCCCTTCATTAAGACTCGAAGTTAAACTTAACTTAGTTCTTGTGCCAGCAGTCCCATGGAAAAGCAACCCCTCGTCATTGCCATCATCTGCCTCACTCTTGTCGCGTTCGTGCACGGTATCCTTTCGCGGCACCATTATGATTGTCGTGGCCTGACATGAATACTTTAGGAGCCACGCACAAGATGACCACAACGACAGACCTTACCGCCTTGGCGGCCACAATCATCAACTCGGATGATGTCGATCACACCGTGACCGTTGAGTCAGGTATGTCTCCCTCACTTCTCAACTCCTTGCGAGAGTTGAGAAGAGCCAGAAGTGCCAATTAAAAAAGTGCCCCGCTCTCGCTTTTGCAGCAGCAACATGTTGTTTAACCGCCAAGACAGGCAACTACACGCAGCTATTCATATGCGAGGGTTGTGCCAACAAGTCCATCTCCTTCTTGGGCTTGACATCAAGAGTGATTGGCCTTGGTTTCAACATCACACAAGCGCATAATATCAGCTTCTTCAGTACGACTTCGTGCTTTTGTTTGATTCACTGTTGAGACTAACACTTGGGGGAACAATTTTTCTCTACACACGCAGGCTTGGTCTTTATCGGATCGCCATTGGGAGCATCGCCACAGCCCATGACCGTGCGGGAGGCAGAACGTCTTACACTGATCGATGTGATCTTCCTTTACATAGTCGCGGACGAGGCCATCAGCGTGCAATCGGTGAGCGAGGTGATCATCCACAACAGCACGTTCGCCTCCGTATTCGCGACGTGGAGCGTGGTCAGCATCACCGATGCCGAGTGGGTGTCGATCGACCAGTGCACCATCTACTCCAGCATCTTCACCGAAGGTCTCGTGGTGCAATACGTGCCGGGCGGCGTCTCTATCGTGAACACAACTTTCCTCCTGAATCAGGGAGCCCCGCTCACGCTCATCGAGTGCTACTGGGTCGAGTTGATTCAGTCCTCGTTCTTCAGTAATGCAGACCCAGGGGGTTACGGTGGAATCTTCGCATACAACCTCGGATCTCTGGAAATCACTGATAACACATTTCTCTACAACCAAGGAGAGAGGTAATGATGTTACCTATGTTTGTGTTTCGTTACATTGCGTTGTTTCGTCTTAAGCGTTGATGTGAGTCCAAGCGTGCTCACATGATTCTATGACAGTGCCACGGTATTGGGCGGACGATTCTTGGACGTCACGATCACCCGTAGCACCATGATAGCAAATGGCGACGACACACTGCGGACCAGTCTAACGTTGCTGATTGCCGACAGCCGTGTAGAGATCGTCGACTCGTACTTCACCTACAACTCGGGCGGCGCCTTGTACTTCTCCAATATCTGGGCCGGCTCACGAATCCAGTCTACTTCGTTCGACCTCAACTTCAACACGCTAATGGAACCCATGCTCATGATCTCCGGCTGTGAAGACAATGTGAGCATCGCCAACTCGAGCATCTCCTTCAATTCTGGTACTTCACCTGTTACGCTCATCTCATATATTTCCTCCTGAGACTGTCACACACCAATCACCAAAATTGTAACCATCAGGTGGGGCGTTCAAGGTGTCCGAGTGCCACGCGGAGATGAAGAACAATATGTTGTGGGGCCAGACCTCGTTCGGCGCATTTTGCGCAGAGAACGCGAGCATCGACGCCACGACCACATCAATCTTTATGTACGTGTCCAGTACATTGACGTGGCAGATTTCGTGTGGTCTGTGTCTTGCATCTTGCCGAGCGTGCTGGTCTGATGGGCCTTTTGTGGCCACAATACGGATCGAGCAGGAACGGGTTCGTGTGGAAGTTGCTTGACAACCAACTCCAGGACGCACTCTGCTCTTCTTGCCTCGGCTTCAGCATTGCTTCGAACCCAAACATATGCGCCAACGCCACCGTTGCCGTGGGTGGTACGCCGCTCAATCGCCTAGTTCCTTGAGATTTTTATGTTAGAAACATAATTGATTGTTGGGTGCATTGGCGATCTGATCTATCAATCGACACAGGCTTTTACTCAGTCGGATGCCCCCAGGGACTTGACGTGTGTGGCGGATGCAACGCCTCACAAAGTTCTCTCAATTGCGGCGATTGCAATGGACGCCCCTTCGGACTCGCCACCACCCCAGTACGGCCCAGGTTCTTCCGATGTTGCCAGCTGGGGTGTCTTTCACTAACCATGTGCATATGACACTTGCGGTCAGGAATGCGAGGCCCTGAACAAGCTGGCAGTGTCAGGAGCTGATGCCAACTACAACTTCACGTCGCCCAACTGGCTTCTCCTACCAAAGGACGACCAGAGCAATCCATTCCCGGTAAACGCTAATTGCCAACAGGATTGAGGGCAGAGCCGTTGCTGTTGTGCCCTAAGCAGTCGATAATTCTTCCTGCCTGGCGACCGCCAACTGTAACAGGGAGCATCGCTGGAGCTGCGCTACGAGGCGGTAAAGGTCTACTACGTCAACACCACGACCAAGCAGGAGCAGGCTCAGTACATAATCACCGTCAACGACACTGCGTACATTCGATCTCAATCCAAGGTCCGCAACCAGCTCACACGTGTGGGCGCAGCCAGTCATGGCTTTTGACACCGCTGCATATATATGGTTTATACCTAATCCACCAACCAGGATGGCTCGGCCGATGCACGATGCGTGCGCTATGACCGGCTGATCGACAACGGCGCAAGTGTGGTGTTGCAGCAGTGCCTCTACAACGCTGACTCGGAAGTGATCTTTGACCGTCGAGTGCTCAACATCCCCAAGAATTTCCAGAAGGTACGTTCACCACTCAACCCTACAACAAACAGTTAACAATCAACCAAGAGAACCGATCCAATGAGTCAGCGTTGTTTGGTCGCTCCCTCGCTACTCACGATTGAGCGCAATTGCTAAACACAGGTGACCATCACCATGGCGAGCCTCTTGAACTTTGACAACCAGACCCATGCCTCCTATCCCGATCTCGACGTGGCTACGCGACGCATCGAAGTCGAGATCTCACTTCGCTTGAGCCAGGCCACCACCGCTAGCCGCTCCTCTCACGCCCCCGGTTCCGTGGGTAACACCACCATCAATGATAGCAGAACAGGCACCAACGGCTCGGGAATGGTGGACTCGGTGTTGTTCGCGGCGAGCAACTTCAGCTTGAGCATGGAGGTGCCCAACTTTGCCGTCTTCAGCAACGTGCACGGCACGACGCCGAAGTTCAACTACTCGCTCGAGGCGGCAGAGGAACAGCACACGTATCGGTTGATACTCAAGTTCAATGGGAGGTTCGACTCGGTGAACTACGATCCGCACTTTGGAGTGCTCTTGCCACGTACGTCATACACACCCACACTCACTCACAACCACAACCACAACCGCATGCACGCAAATGCACGCACACAAGCATGGATGCACTCTCATGAATGGTATGGGGCGGCCTTGAAGGCAAAGATGCCGATGATGGCAGCAGCGACGATGGCCTTCTGGTGGAGGTGCTGGTGCCGGTGCTGGTCGGTGTGGCTGTGCTGCTGGTGGTTATCGTGATGTTGGCCGGCGTGGGAGTGGCCGTGTGGAAGCGGCGTCGCATGATGTCAGAGGGAGGGGTGATCAATTTCGGACCGCAGGACATTGAGTTGGAACCACAACAAAGCTGAACCAGTCTCCACTTATCCACGTCAATCTTCCCAACCAGCGCAGGGTAAGCCCCACACAGGGTTAAACCAGGAGTATTGATCAAGCAGGAGCAGGCAAGATTGCACCCACTTGATTGTGTGTTCGGGCACTCACCAACGCAGTAGGACAACAGATGACGAACCGGCTTGCAGCGCAGCAGGCGGGCGATAATTGGAGCCAAGTCATCTTCCTATGACAAGTGTGGTACTTGCGTTGGACCAACACACGCAGCACCAATAATGACTCTTCTTCAGCCGAGAGTTCCGCCCAGATGATCCGGCTCGAGGCGTAACTCATGACTAACGTGAGCACAGAGTTGGCCAGCTAGCCCGCCACGCCGAAAAACAGTGGAACATCATCATCCACCTCTGGAAAGGATTAAGAGACTCGGGTTAAACAAGTCCTACCGCGCACCAGTCTTCATCAGCATCATAGAGAAAGGCGTACACAGGCAGTGGTGATCGCCAATTGCAAGAAGCCGGGGCTGATGAGCACGATGTGCAGGTAGAATGAGATATCGGTGTGGGTATCACGCGGGGGCCAGAGGAACACGCGCCACAGGGGCAATGGACCACCACAGATGACTGCCCACCTTCGTTGCTGTGCAGCCACCGTCGCCAGTTGAACAAAACTGCGCAGGTATGCTACAGGAGAGTAGGGTCTGGACTGGTATAACTGCTGTCCTTGTAGAGGGACCCAAGTGTTTTCTTGTCCAGCAGGCAGCACTGGGCAGTACAAGCTTCTTGGTAGGCCTCCACGTAGGTGTGAAGCTGTTCCTCCACATTGTTCCAGTAGTTCATCAACATATTCCAGAAGTCCTCTGCAAGAAAGGTGGAGTGTTAGAATGAACCCAATGCACATTGGGTTGTAAAAATAAAAATGACACTTGATAATAAAGTCAATATGCCAATGCACATCAGGACACTGGGTGCATACTTTTGCTACTTGCTTCTGGAAGCCACTTCAGGTAGTGGGCAAGAAGGCATCATTGTTTAACTTGCAGATGTACCTGCATGGTAAATGCACATCAGGTCAGGTGTGATACACATAAGAAAAATTAAGCAAACACAAAACCCAATGCACATCAGGTTTGATCAGGACATATTGGGAGCCCTACTGTATGACACCAGGATGCTTGGTGAGGCTGTCAAACTTGCTCAGGGTGCCCAGATTTGGTGCCTGCTGCCCTTCTTGCATGCGCTGTGTATGGATTTGAAACAGAGTGTTCAGAAAAAAGTAACAATGACTCTTTTGACAATGTACACTTTACAGACACAAATGGAATAAAAACACACTGAGATATGTACAAAGCTTCAAAAAAAAGCTTCAAATTCTGTACACTGAGGTAAAACTGGTTGAAAATTGGCTGTTTTGTACTTGACAAAATGGATTGGTCAACATGGATTGTGTTTAAATTGTTGGAGCTTGATCTTTTTCAGTACCTTGGTGCCAATTGAAAACAGTGGCAGAATGTCTTGGTGTGGAGTAAAAAAAACATAACAAGAAGAACTGGTTTTTCACAAACATTTTCAAGATGTCACTTTTTCATCATCATAGATCTTCACCCACAAGAGAAGTGTTGCACCAATGCACATCATTTCTTCCACCTTATCCCAGAGATGTACATATTTTAGGTGAGATATAAGGTGTTTAGAAGAAATTGAGCTGCAACATGTGCAAAACAGGCATGTTGGCTGTGGTGGGCAAACTGATGCACATCAGGTCAACACTCACCTTGTTGTTTTTTGATGAAAAGGTAGATTGAGAAAAGTAACATCTGTGGATGTACAGAATATGCATAGGTTCACCTTGGGTCATGTACAGACATTTTTGGGTTCATTAAAGTGACATTGTTACTTTTTTCAAAAACTCTGTTGTAAGAAGCTCATTCATTCAGAACTGCAACATGCCAAGAACTCTGAAAGAGCTTTGTAGTTTGTAGCTCCGCCACATGGTTTGAAGCATGGCAAGCAGCCAGTCTTGTAGTAGTTGAAGGCCTTTTCAAAGGCATTCAGGATGACCAAGCCATGGGCATTGACGAAGTTTTCAAAACCACAGATTCAGTCCAGAATGAGCCAATTGAGGTGGTGCCCCCCCCAGGAATATGATTTTGTCATGGCACTCCCAAATGTTGTTCCCCATTGGCCTATGGCGCCCCATGCCAGATAGGTGCGTAGTTATTGGGAATGAGGAGTTAGCTCTCTGCATCAGCCTGCAGTGCTTGGCACACCAATGCTCTCAAGAGCACTCAACCCATCCACCTCTCCAGTGAGCTGTCCTTTTGTGGACCACGCAGTAATCCTCTTATTTTGATAACCCGCATAGGAAAAAGCTGGGTAGCAAGTAGAAATTTAGGCCAAAATTCCGTGTGCACAACGCAGCGGCTGCGTTGCACCTGCCTAAAATCTCGCTGATCCGCACCTCCGGGCCAGAACACAGCACAGGAGAGAGTGATGAAGGTGAGAGGGTTGGCAGCCAGCGAAAGGAACCTTCCCTGAAGGTGGCAGAACGGCGTTCATGATAAAGGCGCCGTTCTGTTGCTCCACTTTCAAACATTGCTCATAAACAGCCACCCACCACACCATTGCGACCCACATGTTGTAAAAGAACCACACTTCTCTATGCCTCTCGCCGCAAACCCTCTCGGAGCTGTTGCGGCACTGTCAAGCAACGTTGAGAGTGAAAGCCGCCCACGCGTCGAGCTGCCAGTGGAGGTTTGGGCGATCGTATGTTCGCACGCACACGACAATGCCGACCTACTGCGACTGGCCGCCACATGTTGGGCGTTGCGGCCACACGGCCCTTGCCAAAGTAGAGCAACACACTGTACGCTCCGGTACATCGCCTTTCCTTGGAACTCCGGGACCGTTGCTGCAGCACCTGCCGAGCTTGGCTGGCCCGACCAATGGGCGCGAGGCAACGGTTTGGCTTCGCGTCGAGATGCGTTTTCGGTGCTTCTCTGACGTTTTGACATGTCGTGTGTCGTGCGCTCTTGTTGGCTGCGCGTGCCGGCAGGGCTCTTTCGGCGCCGCACGCTTCTTCTCCTTCCCCACGAGCGCGTATCATCCTCAACGTCACATAAGGCCAACCCAGCTACCACGCATTGCGGCTGCGCTCAGAGGCCTCTGTCGGGGAAGACGCGAAGGAACGGTTCAGGCGTGTGGTGGCGGCTGTTCGATTTCTGGCTGGTCATTGCTTGCGGCTTCGTTCGATGGACCTGTCCCTGGCCGCTCGGACCGACGAACAGCTGCCCATCGATCTTCTCACTGCTCTTCCCACCAGCCTCCGCTCTCTCGATCTCTCCCACACCTCCATTCCTCCTCATGGTACGACGTCGGCTCCGCGAACATCAACATTAATCCAACGTGGCCCACCCTGACGCACAAAGCTTTTTATCTCGCGGCCCAAAAACACAGGATTAGAGGTACTGCCGACGAGCCTCACCTCTCTCGATCTCAGCCACTCGGACGTGTCGCCACAAAGCATGTGGGCCCTCGGCCGTCTCACATCCCTCAAGTGTCTTAACCTCTCTTCCACGGCCGTCACCGTGCCTTCGCTTGAGGTACCCTCCTCACCCCCCATCATGGGTGTCAACAACGAAAAAACTTCGCTCTTATCGTTCTTACTCAAGAATGACTCGAGTATTTGATTGCATTAGTCAATGGCCCACCCCTAAGAGGCTGATCAACATTAACCCGCGGTTGATGTTGCCGCTGTTGCCTGGTTGGTTGTTGGAATAATATTATTATGTGCAGCATATCCCCGACGGTGTTTCGGATATCGATCTGTCTGGGTGCACCAACCTCATCTTCGAGAAGGGGAACCTCTCCTATAGTACGCCCTTCCTCCCCAGCGTTATCTCTTTTACTCGTTCCAACCTCTTGTAGAGGAGATCTCTACATCTCCAGCCGTTAAATTGTTGGTCAACGGTTTCGGTATTACAGAATTCGAGTTCAACTGCATGGCCGCCCGCTGGCCCGCAGCCCTCACTACACTCAAGCTGTCCGGTGTGAAGACCGCACCTGCTTCCCTCTTCAGTACGACACCTTGCCTCGGTTCTTGGCCTGATACATTGGCTCCCGTGCTACCAGTTTGGTAATTAGAAATTCTCGGCCAATCTGCCCCCAGATCTGCCCCCGACGGTGACCTACTTGGATCTGTCAGGCTCGTCGTTCTGCATTCCCAACGTCGACTTCACGTTGCACCTGCCTCACCTCCAGACCCTCTTCCTGGAGAACTGCAAGCTGAACTACACCGACGAAGAACTCTGGTACCGCTACCACGAACGCCCCCCCCCCACCAAGTTGTGGTCACGTTCGTGGGCTTACTCACCGTGCACGACTCTGGGTGGTCGGTCGTGACAGGGCTCTCCCTGAGGGCTTGGAGAAGCTGTCGCTGAAGGGCTCCTCGGCCAATACTCGCCACGTACGCTATCTCCCGCGCAGCCTCACCTCGCTCGACCTGTCCAACACTCTCCTTGTACAGCTCTCCCTCTCCACACGAGAACGCCCGTCGATGGCAGCTGCTAACGATCACAACAATTCCACAGACGAATTACAGCTCCCTCTACGAAAAGGACAAGGTGTTCTATTTCTTCAACACGCTCCACCTCCGACTACCCAAGCTCAAACGGCTCGACGTGCGGTGCGGGTACCCCTACGGCACACACAAGTACGTGCAGCTACTGCGCGAAAAGGTGCCCTTGGTGCTGGTCGACGACGCCCCACCGAGCCCAGACGGCTCGTGCGAATCGGTCCCAACCGTACCCAAAGCGTTGCGGTCATCTCCACCGCCGCCAGCGCCACTATCGCCTCCCACCCCGCAGTCCACTCTCCTCTACATCCCGCGATCACGAAGCAAAGGCCTCACTTGGAAGCCCCGAGAGCAGTGCCCCAAGTGGCAGGCCTACATCAAGCGATGCGCAGAGGCGCGTTGCAACATAAATATGATAGAGCCACCCACGGAGGACCTCAACGTCGGCGACTCCTCGGACAGCCAGCCAACGGGCAGTTCTACTCCAGTGCTCGTGCGCCACAAGCAGGACAGGGAGGAGGGGCTCAAGTGCATCGAATTGCACTACGGCAGCACCGACAACACTACGGCCTAGCGCTTCGACTGTCTTGGCTGCTTGGAGTGGGCGGTCCAGGAAGATTTCGCTGTACCACCTCGCCAGCCCTTGGCCGACTAAATTGACAGTCGGCAACAATAGACAGCCACGTCAGCAAACGGCTTAACCAAAACCATGATGGTGAACTTCTCTTGGCGCGTTTCTGTTTTCCCTGAAATTAGAAATTAGCGATAGCTGCGGGTGGATACCCTTGCTCACTTGCTGCTGAGATCTGCTCAACGCCCAGAAAATGGAACAGCTGCCTCTCGGTACCCACGCTTATGAATCCATGATACTGGGAAACATTATTTACAAATTATAAATATGTTATTTAAGTCCAACTCATTTTCTTGACCGGACACGGGGTAGAGGTGGTGCAAGGAGTGCTGGTGGCTGTGGGCGATGGCCACCTGGTGGCGTCGTCCTGTGCGCTCGTGTGTCGCCAGTGGGCCGCCCTCGCGAGCGATTCCGCTCTTTGGAAGGCCCTCGTCCTCCACTACATCGCCCGCTTCTCCGAAAGTGGCCTGGCCACCTCCGTACGCGCCCGCTCAACCGTCATCCCCACTACAATGCAGCCAACCGCGCGCCTTCGTGCGTGCACAGAAGGAGGCGATGCAGATGGTGGGTAACCGCTGGAAGGAGGCCTACTTTGCGCTGGCCCGCCGCACGAAACACGCGACGGTGGCGCTGATGGGCCACCAGAGGAGCGGCAAGAGCACCCTGTTCGACCTCCTGCGCCACCTCCGCTCTGTGTCCGGCGACGGGTCAATCCCTGACGATCCCC
The DNA here is from genome assembly GCA_027943245.1 of Acanthamoeba sp. SK_2022b. Taxonomy (NCBI): domain Eukaryota; phylum Discosea; order Longamoebia; family Acanthamoebidae; genus Acanthamoeba; species Acanthamoeba sp. SK_2022b. The sequence continues at coordinate 35,059 of JANDJZ010000294.1, forward strand.
GCCTCCTCGCCACGCAAGATATCGCGGAGTGCGTTTTATTGTTGCTCTATTGTTTATTTATTTTCCGTTATGTGTTTATTGTTATTTATTTTGACCCCATGGAAATATGATGTCCGAGCAGGCGCGCAGCCATTGAGAAGTGTGGCAGCAAGCTCAGGAGCCCTACGCGTATCGGTCAATGCGCAGATCTGGAGCTGCGGGCACCGCGCTGCCACCTGACTCTTGTCGATCTCCCCTGTACTGTTCTCCCCCGCGCTACGTAACGTTCCTCACACGTTGGACCGACTCACTCTTGCGGGACGCGGCTGCCCTGCCCGTGCAGGCGACCGCGAGAACGTCAAGAATTTCTGGACTGGCCTGGTCGGCGCCCACTGCGGCGTTCTCGTTGTGTCCTGCTTGGAATCGGTACGCGAGCGTACACCTCTACCAGCGTTCCCACTTTCCTTCCCTTTATGTCTCTCTCTCTGTGTGTGTGTGTGTGTACGTTTGCAGGAGTTTGTGGTGGACATCGGTGCCGCCGCACGACAGCATCCAATGGCAGGTGTAATCGCCGGAATCAAGCACCTCGTGGTATGCAGGCGTTGGCAATTCGCAATCAATTATAATTGTTAATTATTATTTTATGATTAATATTTCTTGGGGTTGAAAAGGTGGCAATCAACAAGATAGACACACGTAAAGATCAGTGGAGACAGAGCAGCGAGCGCATGGACGAGATCGTGGCACAGATGAGTCGATGGATGAGAATTGCCGGCGTACGGGACACCGCCGTGCAGTATGTGCCCATCTCGGCCATCTGGGGCATCAACATCGTGCGGGGCGACCCCCACGAGCTGCCCTGGTACCGCGGCCCCACGCTCTTGTCGGCCCTGCAGCAGACCGTCCAATCGGTGCCCTCGGTCAATAGCCCGCGCCTCCGCTGGAACCTGGTGCCCCCTCTCGCTTCTGCTGATCGTGACGCAACACTAACCCTACGCGCGCGCAACACTCGCATCACATCACATCACATCACACACATGCACATATCGCACGCATACACATCAACGCACACACCACATCACACACACCACACACCACACACACCACACACCACATCGCATCACGCGCGCACACACACGCATGACGTGAACAGTCGGTGGCGCGGCCGCTACGCCTGTGCGTGCGCAAGGTGTACCACCACTGGACGGTGGATCACAGGAACACCAGACCCTACATCTGGCCCGACCAGGCCCTCATCGTGTGCACCATCATGTCCGGCATGCTGTGCGTCGGCGACCAGCTCGTCGTCGCCCCTATCGGTATGGCCATCGTTCCAATGTTAGCCTTCGCGTTTGCGTTTGCGTTTGTTCGAGGAGGTCTCACGTTTGGCGTTGGTATCCCCCCCCCCTCCCAAAGGCATGGAGGCGGTACGAGTTGAGGCCATCGAACGGAGCCGACGGCCCCTGCGCGTGGCCTATGGTCCGTGCGAGCGCGTCGGCGTTCTCGTGCGCTTCGACCTCAAGCGGTACTTCCCCGGCCTCGGCCAAAGGCCCTCCTCCTCCCTCCCATGGTACCAGAAAACGTGCGCCTCCCTCCCTTCGTTTTCGTTCTTTCTGTGTCGTCATCGTGCTTCGTTCTTTTTCGGTGTCAGGTTATTACGGCGAGGCGTAGTGATGGGGAGGACTGGCGATCTGGACCCCACTAAGCGGGTCGCGTCGTTCGAGGCCAAGGTCGTTCTGGTACACCTCTTGGACTTGATTTGCAATAGCTACGTGAGCACCATCCGCTGCCACTCGGCCGCGGTCGCCTGCCGATGGCAACTCTTGTCCAAGGTAAACCTGCGTGTAGCGTATCTGTGGTATGTGCGGTATGTGCTCATAATGAAGTGTCGATGAAAACCTGTTGTGTGAATTCACCAACAAGGTGAGCAAAGTTTCAGGCGCGGAGGAGTCGCCGCAGTTCATGCAGAGAGGCGACACTGGTGTCGTCAGGCTCACTCCGGTCCAGCCCCTTTACCTGGAGCCCTACTCTCCTGAGGGACACCTCGGCCGCTTCGTAAACTACGAAAACGGGCAACCACTCCCATCACGCACCTCTTCCAATCATTTTCTCACGCGGTTTAGCTAATATGCATTGTTAATCACCACACACACACACACACACACACACACACACACACACACACACACACACACACACACACACACACGAATATGGCAGGTTGATCACCGCGTTTGGTACTGTTCTAAAGGTGGAGTGGAGCGATTCCCCCATCCCGGTTCCAGTGACGAAGCCACAGCAGGCGCTCAACGTGGGCACGCTCACAGTGCGCGGTACGCGCCACGAACAACTCATGAGCCCCACCTCTATAACTTAGTAAGTCTCTCTCTCTCTCTCTCGATCACCGTGCGTTTTCCCAGTGATCAATGGCTACATCGAATCCAACTGCCCGTGGACGTACGCACTTCTCGAGAGAGTATCCAATCGTTGCTGTTTTGATCGCGGTAGTCGCGCGCTCACTCTTCTCTCTTGGCGCAGGCCCGACCAGGCGGTCGTGCGTCTCGGACTGACGCAAGGCCGACGAGGCGCCAAGATTGCGTCGCACGTCACCAGCGCTGAATGCAACACATGCAAACCCGTCTGGCGGGAGTCCTTCACCTTGTATGCTCGTTCTTTCTCTTTTGCGTTTTTGGTTTCATTTATTTTCCATACGCAACACGCTCTCTTCCATATTCTCTCCGCTCTATGCTGTTTACTAAACACGCACACAATTCAAAGCCCGGGGGTGGACGCGAATCGAACCTGGCTGTGGGTGGCGATGGAGGACACGCTGTCGGGACGCGAGTACGGCGAGGAGACGTACATGAGCCTGTCGGATCTTGTGCGCGCCGGCACCATCCGGAGGCGCGTGGCCATGCGCAACATCTACGGCCTCAACAACTACGTCACCATCCACCTCGATTTCGGCCAACCCGAAGCACACGGCACCACCTGACATCTCATCGCCGTATCACCACTTGTTCAAAATGCAGCGGAAACAACCAGTCGCCTCAGTGCTAGTTTTTGGGACTCTCTGTTCTCCTGGTGAACGAGACGCCAGCAGAGGTCGCGGTTGTGCACGTGCTCCCTTTCGGAGCTTGTTGAGTTCTAATGGCGGACCAATCGCATCTCTGCGTTTTCAAACAGGAGCACCAAGCTCACAGCCATAGGAGACAACCCAGGGAGGAGCTGAGGTCGTCCTCACTGTCGTCGCCACTCAAATCTTGAGCAGCGTCAGCGTCAACGTTAGCCGGAGATCTGGATCTCGCCACTTCGTCCTCGTCCTCGTCATCTCCGTCATCGCTCTCTTCGGTATCTTGCATCTTAATGCGGTCGTGCTCCTCTGCGCACAACTTCACATGCTTGTGCCACTCCTCGCACTCCTCTCTTGGCTTCCAAAGCATCTCTGGCGGACCAAAGGGGAAGAATGAGCGCATCGCGGCAAGTGAAGAGGTTGCGCGGTGGGACAGGATACCTTCTTTTATGTCTGCCAAGCCGTCCATGGCGTAGGGGCTGAGTGGCTGATCCAGCACTAGAGTATCAACCTTCCCTCTCAGACACTGCCAATCCATCAGTAGATGAGTCAGCGACGATCATTGCAGCAGTTACATGGGGTAGTGGAGAATCTTACCGGCCCGTATTGGAGGGTGCCGTAGGGGTAGCCACACCTCAGGTCGAGGAAGCGCAGGTTGGGCATGCAGCGCGAGATGTCCTTGAAGAAGAAGTTGATCTTCTCTTGGGCATAGAGCGAGCAATATTCGGTCTGGTCGAACCCGTCAGTACAGGCGGAGAGTAGGGAATCCAAGGAGAGAGAGTACATACCACGAGAGTGTGGGCGAGGTTGAGGGAGGTGATGGATGTGGGCAGGTACTTGAGGTTCGACGCGTCTGCGGACGAACCTCGCAGAGATAAAGACTTGAGCCCATAGGGCAGCATCCTGGACAGCAGTGAAGTCAGGCCGGTCTTTGCCATGGAGCGTGCAAGAGAGGTCAGTACCACAGCTTCTCTGATGAGCAGTTGAACTGGGGAACGTCTTCAACTGTGAGACTCTGCAAATAAGGCAGATGCTGGGCGAAGTTAAAGTGGGCAAAGTTGAACTCTGCTTCTGAGATGTCGAGCTCTCTCAATGACGTGGGCAGACCTTACGATGTCAAGAGAAGGTCCAGGTTACAAGGCTGATAATTTTACGGCATTAATCATATTAACGTACTGAAGAGTGCTGCGGTGGCGGATCTGATCCCAGTCAGCTTGAGAGTGCGCAAGGAGGACGGCCACTTCACCGCGAGGGCGATGTGTTGCGACATTAACGAGAGGTAGATGCTAGGTTTGGCCTGACCTTCGAATTCAAGCTTGGGACAGTAGGACAGGTCCAATTCCTCCACAGTGTCTGGAATGTACTGTGCAGACATACATTTAGAGGGCACAGCCATTGACGGTGAAGGTTCGAAGGGGGCTTACCTTTAGAGAGGAGGCAGTGACTTCTTTGCAGTGAGACATGTTCAGCTGTCTTAGCGATGTCAGATGGGCCAAGTTTTTGATGGCCTTACGTGATATACTTGCGTAGCGAAGATTCAGACTTTGAATGTTGGTGGACAGCACCTGGATGCCTGTATCGCCCTGATCAATTGATTGTATGGGCTGGGGACTTGGGTATGGCCAATTGAGAGGGCTCGAGAAGTACCTTGCGCAGTGATGGTGGTTGAGGCAAGGTTGAGGTTGAAAATGGTGTGAGGCAGTTCGTGCAGGACCCGCGCTGATAAGTTGTCCCATGCTGTTAAATCGATTGAACGAAGTCTTGCATACTGGGCCTTCAAACATCGCAACACCTGTATCATCCGCCTGGGGGGATTCACAAGACCTGCGCCAGCCAGACGCCTGTCAGCCAAACACTTAATAGACAACATCAACGCGTACATACCGAGAGGAGTTACAACATGATGTTTGACCCTGGCCAGGGCATGCTGTCGCAGCAGCCAGCAGGAGAGCTCCAGTTGCCGAAGGTGAATCCGATCAAGGTAGCCACAGATTAGAACCCAGACCTCCGCGGGAAGGTCTTCCACCGTTAGCACTGCCTTGCCTCCCTCCATGGCTATCGTTTGACAAGTCCGTTCTTCGTGTTGATGGCGTATTGGGACGAAGCGTGTGCGTGTGTTCAGGGGAGTGTTTGAAAGCTATAAACAGAACTGTCACCGTTGTGAGTTCCTCTTCGTCCCTCTCAGCGGGGTGACCGCCACGCAATCAGAGGAGGGCAACAGGGGAAGCGAGTGCGCCGAAAGTTCTCACTGCCACCCTGCACCTCCGCTGGTGGCAGAACCCGGCCAGCCTCGTGGTTCACACATCCCCTCATAATCCTCCCCAACCACGCCGCTACCTCCTATTCCTCCCGCCCGAGGCGACACCTGTCGGCGTGTAACTGGCGCGAGAAACGCCGACAGATGACACCAATCATGCTGGGATCGCGCTTGCCAAGTTTGAAGATGCCTGGTGCCCTGATGGCGCGTTACTGCTTTACCAGGCTCGCGAACCGGGGCGCTGTGTGACCATATCCTCCTCGCTCTCGTGCGCTTTGAATCTCCCCCGAGAGCTGCTATCCCCAACGTGAGCAACCATCGCCCAGTAATATTTTAACCGAACAATTCAAAAAACATACACGAGAAATGTGTATCAATTATTAACAAACAATAAATATAAATATAAAAGGCGCCCAAGATGATTATGTTGGTGTTCCTACTGCGAGTTTTGTGGATTTTGGTTTCGTCTAAATGGAAGAAGCCCCGGTCTGTCTTCGAGGAGGCTAAAATCGCTGACATCGTCCTCCCCTCGTGCGCCCCTCCCGATTAATAGATAATGCGCGATTTTTTGAGAGTCTCAGACCAACTCACTTGCCTTTTTGTTCGATTCTCTCCCCAGGGACATTGATTATCTTATGCACATGAACAATGCCAGGTCAGTTCCCTCAATCTTCAAACATTCGGTGATTTGTTGTGCGATTTAATCCGTCATCATATTTTTGGACTCGCATCCACACCAACAGATATCTGCGCCATCTTGACTATGGAAGGACTGATTTCTGGATCCGCAACGGCGTCTACAAGGCATGCACTCTTGATTGGATTTATATCAATTTATATTAATATATCTTTTTGCAGGTGAGCCGTCAGCTGACAAACGAGAAGACCGGGAAGAAGGGCTGTCCAGTCGTGCTGGCATCCATCACCACCCGCTTCCGTCGAGAGATGCGCCTCTTCCAGACCTTCTCCGTCCACACCAAGCTTCTGTGCTGGGTAACCCACCTGACCCTGCTTTGGTTGTGGCAGAATGTATCTCATCTTGTTGTTCCCCAAGGACGACAAGGCGTTCTACGTGGAGCAGCAGTTCGTGAGCAAGGGCTTCGTGCACTGCATTGCCCTCATCAAGCAAGTCGTACGTCACCAACTCTGTTTACCAAGGCTTGTACTTTGTTCATTCGTGCTCGTCCCATTCTCGCCACAGGTGGTGGGCACATCGCCGGCGAAGGTCTTGGCAGCTTTGGGACACGACAACATCGCCTCGCCTCCCATGCCCTCCGGCGTGGTACATTCCTCTCTCTCGTATCTTAATTTGATTGAAATAATTTTCTAAATTGTAATTTTATTTTCCTTGGTGCCTGGGGCATAACCTGCAGAAATCATGGGTCGAGTATGACGCGTGGTCGAGCCAGGAGATCCTCAACACGTCCTCCCAGGAAGCCTCTTCTAAGAAGACCAAGAAATACGAATAAAACCGCTCACCACCGCCTACTTCAACCCGCCTCCTTGTTGCACGACAGACATCGTCATGTACTTTGGTCTCTATTTTACCAGGCGAGCTCCTTCCGGTCGGTGCTCAACCCAAAACCTTCCAGGAGCTGCTTGGTAGGAGCGTCGATCTCGATCTGCTTGGCCCGCATAACCTCCCAGACCTTCTCCGCTTGCCACACGTCGGCCCGCAGGTCACAGATGGTGAGCAGCTGCCTGTACACGAACTGCGGCTTGTAGGTCTGCGACAGCTCGTCGGCAAGACGAAACACGCTGCGTTGGTGTGGGGGTTGGGGGGGTGAGATCGCGCTGTTGCTGACCACAAACAGCTTGGCCAGCGGCGAGAGCAGCGGAGAGCTGACGTACGCGTCGGTCTTGCCGTCTGCCATGGTGGCGCGCAGCAGGGAGCAGATGACGTTCCACGGCAGCTGCATACTGTCCGCCTTGATGTCCTCCCAGAGGGCGCACGCCTTCTCCACGTTGCCGTGCTTCTCGCAAAACTGGGGCAAGCCCCATCAACGCACACACCACCGAGGTGAGCAGGAGGCCAACGTTCACGAAACATAGAGGCGGGGATACCCGTAAGAGAGTCGCGTAGGTGGCCACGGTCGGCATGATCTGGTCTCGGCGCATGCTGCATATTTTTTTAATAAATAATCATTAATAAATCTAAAATAAAATAAATAAAGGCATCACACGTCAATAAGATGGAAGACGCGCGTACTGGGCGTAGGCGGCGAAGCACTTCTCCGTCTCGTCGCGAGCCGCGTGGGCGTCGATGATCAGAGTGAAGATCGTGGCGGGTTCGCCCTCGACACCTTCGGCTTCCATGTCCTGCAGCGTTCGCTGTAGCCCCTCGAACACGGCGTCGGCGTTGCCCTCGACGCTTCCCGAGTTGCGTTGGGCCTTCAGCTGCTTGACGTAGTGGTCGAGCAGCGGAACGTAGGTGATGTTTTCGAGTCGCAAGCCATACGCCTTCATCAGCCTCTTGAGCCGCCAGGCGAGTTCGATCTCGCTCCGCCGGTTCCTCGTGCACCAGGCGATCAGCTTGTTGAAGGTGCGCGTGTTGGGCGCGACTTGGTACTCCCTCCGCATTAACCGAACGACCGCCTTGACTCGCTCCAACTTCTTCGACACCTCGCCCTCGTCGCCTTGGCTGGGCGCCTCTCCGCGCTCCCTGCCGTCCGCCTGCTGCCCCTCGCTTTCCACCGTCTCTTGCTCTTTCTCCGTGGGCGTCGCCGCTGCCTTCAGTCGTTCCATCCACGTGTCCCACTCCTCGCTTGATCCCAGGCTGCTCTGGAGAAGGTAGTCCAACGTGTACTGGTTCGGCAGCACTCGGTACCGCTGCTTCATCGATTCGATGACCTGCCAGGCCCGCTCGACCTTGTTCGCCGCGAGGAAGGCGTGAACGAAGCTCGTCAGGGCGACGACGTTCGGCACCACATTATCCTTTTCCATCAGCTTGAGGAGCTCTTCGGCCGCCTTCACGTTCCTTGTTGTGTGCGTGCGTGCGTGCGGTCATGTTGTCAGTCGCCAAGGGGTGGAAGAGCGCGCGCGTGGATGCCACAATGCGCAGCGCCCAAACGCGACGAGAGCGAGGGCGGCGCGCTGCAGCGAATCCTACCGTTTGAGCGCGCAGATGTGGGCCATCTCGGAGTAGATCCACTCGTTGGGCCGCAGATTCTCTTCGCGCATCTTTCGGAAGACGAGCCAGGCCTTGTTGGCGTCGCGGTCCTTCTTGAGCAGGTTGATGAAGGTGCCGTAGGTCACCGTGTCTGCAAATACCCCTCGCTTCCGCATTCGACCCAGCAGCTCGAGCGCCGCCTGTTGGACCAGGGCCGGCTTGTATCGCACCTGCGTGTTGGCGAGCGCGCGACGTCCCACGGTCAATCGACGCAAGAGACCAACGACGTAAGAGAGAGCGCATGGGCCATCCCCGGCCAGGAGCCCAACAGCGGGCATGGGCATGGGTCCAGTGGAGGGAGGGATATGGACCTTGGTGAGGGTGTGCATGAGGAAATTGTACTCGAAGAGCGTGTTGGCTTCGACCTTGTCCATGAGCGCGATCAGGTTCATCTCGCACCCCTTGTCCTGCGCGGCTGTGACCAACTTGTACGCTCCCACGTAGCGCTCATACGGAATCGCGCGCAGCTTGCTCAGGCTGAACGCCAGAGAGGGGAATTGGGAGAGGGGGGGGAGGGGTCAATGGAGCGGTGGAATGAGCCTGTCGTCGGGGCAGTGGAGTGGCCGCGTACGTTTGCAGCTCCGCCTGAGCCCTCGCGGTCCCCGTAGCTGACGCAGCTGATGAGAGCGCGCCAGGAGTAAGCACGTGCGCTCTACAACTACAAACAACAAGGAGCGACCGCGTACAGTGCAGGGGCCGCGCGCAGAGCCACAGAGAGGAGGTGGCGGACGCTGGAATGAGCGAACGAGGATTTGGGGTAGATCGTGAGGAAAGAAAGCTGCAGCCATTAACTGCTGACCTCGCTATGACGGCCTCTAACCGGGCACTCACGGGGCGGGCCAGGTGCGACAAGCGCCAACTCGCCCGCATCGCGTGAGATTTATGAAAAACCTTTTATTGGCCATTTTCCGAAAGCAATTTCATGGATGGTTTCTTTGTTGCCCGGGAAAAGAGCGCGAAACCTCGGCCGTTCGTAAGGGAGGAAATTTCTTTGCACGAACGACAGCGCAGCGACCAGTACAAATTCAGAGAAGGCCCGGGAAAAAACTGCCTTAATTCTGGCTTATTTCCCAGTACGGCGAGTATATAAGAGGAGGGGGCAGTGATCCGTCTTTTTTCTTTGCTTCCGAGGAGTAGCAAGACTATTATACATACCACCGCACAGCCACTACCATGGGTAAGGAGAAGACTCACATCAACTTGGTCGTGATCGGTCACGTCGATGCCGGTAAGTCCACCACTACTGGCCACTTGATCTACAAGTGCGGTGGTATCGACAAGCGTACCATCGAGAAGTTCGAGGCTGAGGCCAAGGAGATGGGCAAGGGCTCGTTCAAGTACGCCTGGGTGCTCGACAAGCTGAAGGCCGAGCGTGAGCGTGGTATCACCATCGATATCGCCCTCTGGAAGTTCGAGACTGCCAAGTACTACTTCACCATCATCGATGCCCCCGGTCACCGTGATTTCATTAAGAACATGATCACTGGTACCTCGCAGGTAACGTTTTCACCTTTCACAAACGCTCCCTTTTACAAGTCTTTCATGCACTAATCCCGGTGACTCCGCAATATTACAGGCTGATGTGGCTATTCTCGTCATCGCCTCCGGTGAGGGTGAGTTCGAGGCCGGTATCTCCAAGAACGGTCAGACCCGTGAGCACGCCCTGCTCGCTTTCACCCTCGGTGTCAAGCAGATGATCGTGGTCTGCAACAAGATGGACAACGTCAACTGGTCCGAGAACCGTTACAACGAGATCCAGCGTGAGGTGTCGGGCTACCTGAAGAAGGTCGGCTACAACCCCAAGAACATCCCGTTCGTCCCGATCTCCGGTTTCCACGGTGACAACATGGTGGACAAGACCGACAAGATGCCGTGGTACAAGGGCCCCACGCTCCTCGAGGCCCTCGACGACATCAAGCCCCCCAAGCGCCCCATGGACAAGCCCCTCCGCGTGCCCCTCCAGGACGTCTACAAGATCGGCGGTATCGGTACCGTGCCCGTCGGCCGTGTTGAGACCGGCGTGCTCAAGCCCGGCATGGTGGTGACCTTCGCCCCCGTCAACGTGACCACTGAGGTCAAGTCGGTGGAGATGCACCACGAGGCCCTCCCCGAGGCCGTGCCCGGTGACAACGTCGGCTTCAACGTCAAGAACGTCTCCATCAAGGACATCCGTCGCGGTAACGTCGCCGGTGACTCCAAGAAGGACCCGCCCCAGGAGACTGAGGACTTCACCGCCCAGGTCATCATCCTCAACCACCCCGGTCAGATCCACGCCGGCTATGCCCCCGTGCTCGATTGCCACACCGCCCACATTGCCTGCAAGTTCAAGGAGCTCCTCGAGAAGGTCGACCGTCGTTCCGGTAAGAAGATGGAGGACAACCCCAAGGCCGTCAAGTCTGGCGACGCCGCCATGGTGCTCCTCGTGCCCTCCAAGCCCCTCTGCGTCGAGACCTTCACCGACTACCCGCCCCTCGGCCGCTTCGCCGTCCGTGACATGAGGCAGACCGTCGCCGTCGGCGTCATCAAGGCCGTCACCCGCAAGGACCCCAAGGCCGGTAAGGTCACCGCCTCGGCCAAGAAGGCCGGCAAGAAGTAAATCTCTCTGCCCTCCCCCCCGATTTACTACTCGCTTCGGGATCGACGATCCCACTCCGCTCTCTCGGTGTGTTATCAGTCTGTCGCTGCTAGCAGCCCTTTCGCATGCAGTAAACAAAGCTCTTCAAACAACAACATTTCTCCTTTGCATTCGAGTGACAAATCTTGCGTAAACTTGGCTTCCCGCCAAATCTCGCTGTGAAATGTTGCCATTCCATTCCTACTGAAGGATCATGGAGGACGAGGATGAGCAATTACGTCGAGCAATTGAGCTCTCCCTACAGTCCGTGCCCACTGCGGCGCCAACAGTCATCTCGCTTCTAGATGATGAGAATGAGGAGGATAGGGAGCTTGCCCGGGCCATTCAGCTGTCGCTGGCGGCCTCATCTGTCGTTGGAAGCGCAACACAACCTTCATCCTCTGGTACCGTGGGCACGGATGACGTGTGCAAGCAAGGCAGGCTCTTTGTCCTCAACGAAATCAAGGGCTTGTCGGGCGCCGCTGCCAATGCGGGCTGCATTTCGATCCGAAAGCTTGTGCAGCCAGTATCTTATCCGCTGCTCGTTGCATTTGATGCGATCTGATGCTGATTTGTCAAGTCCCATCCATTTTCCCACGCTTGCACTCACGCTGCGTCGTGCTTGATTGAGCAGGAGCAGCTGCTCTCGGCGCTGGTGACCTCCTACTCCGAGGACGTCGAGTGGCTGCTATCGGTCGTGCCTCCCACCATCCCCATCACCCTCGTACGCCACTGGGAGCCTCCCGACAAGGTGCCCCTCTTTCCTCCCGTCACCTCGCCTCCCGTCCGGCCACGATCATCGTGACACTCCCTCGTCATCGTCGTCTCGAAAGGAGGGCGAGGTAAGGATCACCAGGAACATCAAGGTCATCCACCCTCCACTGGCGCTGCCCGGGTTCGGTGGCGGCGGCGAAGCGATGCGAGCCAAGATGCACGCCAAGCTCATGCTCCTCCGGTATCGTGACGACACGCTGCGCGTTGTCATCTCCTCGGCCAACCTCACGCAGCCCGTACCAGCTCTCTCTCTCTCTCTCTCCATTCGTGCGTGCGCGTGTATGCGAGCGCTGTCTGTGTGTGGCCCTTGGGCCAAGCTTGCCTTGGTGCAGCTCACCACGCCCTTTCCAGGACTACGAGCTGGTGGGCCAGACGGTGTGGTACCAGGACTTCCCCAAGAAGAAGCCGCTGGCGAGCGGCGGCCACCAACAGAAGCAGCCGACCAACTCCTTCGAAGAAACGCTCACCAACTTCCTAATCGCCCTGAAGGTGCAACTTTATTCATTTATTTATTGTATTATTAGGATTAATTATTATTATTATTATATGCATTGATGAGTTGATGAGTTCTCAAGAATTCACGCCTCAGGCCGACGAGGGGTTCTTGAGAGAGTACGACTTCAGCGAGGCAGCGGGAGACCTCGTCGTCAGCGTGCCCGGCTTCCATAGAGGCAGACACGTACGCCTCGCCTGCTCTGAACACCTCCCCCTCCTCTCTCCAATGACCTCGGCGTCTCCGCAGAAAATGGACGCGGTGGGACATACGCGCCTGCGCGCGCTGCTCAAGGATTTCAGGTGGCCGCCCGCGCAGGAAGTGCGCGATGACGCCATCTACTACCAGGCACGCTCCGCTCGTCCCTCTCCCGCTCACTGCCGGCCGCCCTGCTGACCTCTCCCCTCCCTCTCCCTCCCACCCACGATGCTGTAGACGTCGTCGCTGGGCGCGCTCTACGAGTCTTTCGTGTCCGAGTTCAAGGAGAGCGCCTCGGCGGGAGTGTCGTCTACTTCGTCTTCCGCGGCCTCTTCCACATCCACGAGTCGATCATCGTCGCTCGCCAAGCGGAAGCGGAGCGAAGGCGACCCGCCCACTCCGACAGCCACCAGTGGCAAGCGGCGAAAAACGGAAGCCGTCGACGCCAAGCGCAAAAAGGGGAAGGCGAAGGACGACCGAAGTCAAAACCAAGATGACGGCGAAGAAGAGGGCGGCGGTGGCGGCGTGGAGAGGAAGCAGCGGTGCCCGAGCCTGGCGATCCTGTATCCGTCGATGGACGTGGTGCGGGGCGTGCGGCCCGAGTACCGCGTGGGCGCCGGCTATCTGTTCTTGCAGGAGAAGCACTGGAAAGCCAAATCGTTCCCGCGTGCGCTCTTTCACGACATCTGGCCCTCGTCCCACCGGCCCGCGCGCCACGGGCTCCTGCTCCACTCGAAGGCACGCAAGGCTCAGCTTCATTATCACAATATTTATTATTATTATCTAAATAGAATTTATTCTTTAACAACGAATAAATAAAAATAAAGATAAAATAAAATAATCGCTTCTATTAGGTAGTGTGCAGGCTGGCCACGGATGGATCGGGCCGACGTTACGGCTGGGTTTACTCGGGCTCGCACAACCTGTCTGCAGTACGATCGATCACATGTTGAGTGATGTGCCATTGGGGGCAAGCCTGGCCTAACCCGTGTTTTGATTGTTTTGCTCTGTTTGTGTCCTGAGGCTGCGTGGGGGCGGCTTCAAAAGGGGGCGACGCAGCTGTTCATCTCCAACTTCGAGATAGGAGTCGTACTCCAGCACCCCTATCGCGCACCGGGTGGTGAAGATGAAGGCGCCTGCGTTGCGATGGCGTCGGTGGAGGGCCCCGAGTGGGAGCGCAACTTGCCCTTCATGGTCCCGCCCCCGGCCTACACTGAAGACACCGCTCCCTTCATCGGTGACTTGTACTTCGCCTCGGGCTCCTCCGGCCAATGATATTATCGTGCCCAACACTCGGAATTCGTGGCGCGACGATTTCCACGTAAACTGCCATGACAACCGCCCCGTTTCCGTTATGGTTTACTAGTTTACCAGGTTAACAGGCTACAAGCGGCAAAAAGATAAATAAATAAATCAAGTGTGAATGTCACCCCGGAGAGAGATCTAACTATCTGCCAAGGGCGAATCGGAGCCAGTTGAAAGAGGTCGAGGCCGAGGAGGATTGCTGCTCGACCTTCACCATGTAGAAGTTGGGGTCGTAGTTGAGGCTCGTGGTGAAGCGGGGGAAGGTGAGGGTCACCTCAACCTCCGACTTCTTCGTCTTGGATGCCACGGCCTGGACGTCGATCATGGGCACAACGTGGCCGTCGACCTCTACGATCTGGAAGGCCTCCAGCTTCACTGCCAGGTCGCTCTTGGTGTACACCGTGAAGGTAGTCATGTGGGAGTGCGGCGTGTCCTTCTGGACAAGGATTTGGGCGACCTCCTCTCCATCACCCACCGAGAGAGTGTTGGACATGTCGAACGACTGCTTCGAGGGGTCGCTGCCGAACGGCCAGCCCTGCATGTTGACGGTCCACTTGGACGCGCCAGGGGGCAGGCTGAAGTTGGTGCCGGCGAACGACTGGGCCACAGCCCCCTTGTTGAACGCAAAGTCCACATCGAGCGTACTGTTGTCGGCGAAGGTGGTCTTGTAGGCAATCTTGCTGGAGCCGTCCGCAAATGTGACGGGGGCGGCCGGCGCAGTGGAGCTCTGGAGCACCACGCCGCCCGAGGAGACGCCACCCAAACCCGCCGATACTGCCTGAGCGACACCAGCTGCAGAAGGGAAAAGCAGGTGAGCCGACGTTACTGGGTGAATGGCGTGCACTCAGGAACAGGGCAGGGTTGCACTTACAATCGCCGCCCTGCAGGGTGACCTTGGGTGTGGTGGTGTCAAAACCTGCGTTGACGTTCTCCACGGGCTTGGCCGAGGGCAGGGGGGTGGGAGAGCGAGTGGGGGCGCGACTGACGCTGGGCGAGGGGGAACGCGAAGGCGAGGCGCTTTGCAAGGGCGAGGCGCTGGGCGAGGGCGAAGGGGAGCGGGAAGGCGAGGGGGACTGGGATGCTTGACAGTTGTAGTTGATGGTAGTCGCGAACTCGTTCAGGACCTGGTTGTCTGCGGCGTGGTTGAAGGAGTGGAAGCAGTAGTAGCTGTCCTCAGGGTCGTCCTGCTGCAGGCACGACGCGGCGTGCGTGGTCATGTTGGCCGTCAAGCTTTGGACGAGACTGGGCGCGTAGATGTCGGAGCTTTGGCTGGCGTTACCCACGTAGCAGAAGTAGAGGGCGTAGGTGGAGCCGGAGTTGAGTACCACGGCAGGGGAGAAGATGGCCGTGACGGTGGTGTGCGAACTGGCATCGACATACTCGAGGTTGAGGAGATCGGCCACGCCGACGGTATGGCCATCGCTCGTTCCGACGATAAATGCCTGGGTGTCCTCGTCCAGAGGCAGCTCACCAGCCACGGAAAGGCCCAGAGCGTAGGAGAAGTTGGAGATGGAAGTGACGCCAGTGATTAAGTTGCCGAAGCAGGCAGCCGAAATGTTGCTCATGGGCACGAGTTCGCTGTTGGTGGGCGCCCAAAGGAGCGAGGATCCGGCGCAGTTGCTCATGTCGTCGTTGCAGTTGACCGTGCCGTTGGAGGTAATGGATTGGTAGGCGTGGGCGCCCGTGGAGGGGCAGGTTACGGCGAGCGGAGTAGGGACAAGCTGGGCTTCAGAGACCGTCAGGCTCAGGACAATCAGGCCGATGATGAGTGCAGATATACGGATGATGCGGGCCGCCATGTTGTTGCGAAGTGATTAGTCTCAGCGTTGAGGGAAGTCGAGATCCTTAGCGGGCTGGTGTTTGCTGGACTGAAGGGAAGAGCAGAATGGTTTGGCCAGAGTGGCTTGGCTCGGTTTTATATATCCCTCCACCTGGTTGGGTTGCACGGATTTAGCATAGCCGCGCCCCTAGGAAACCAGGCGACCGCAGCCAATGGGGTTTCCGGCGCTGCAGCTGTTCGGCCTCCCTGGGTTACGAACATCTTGTTGGCCAGGTGC
Organism: Acanthamoeba sp. SK_2022b; assembly: GCA_027943245.1. Classification (NCBI taxonomy): domain Eukaryota; phylum Discosea; order Longamoebia; family Acanthamoebidae; genus Acanthamoeba; species Acanthamoeba sp. SK_2022b. The sequence continues at coordinate 50,978 of JANDJZ010000294.1, forward strand.
GCCTGTTACAGCTGTATAGACATGACTGGCTTGGCAACCAGGACATACCCCTGCGACCAATAAGAGATGTTTAGACCAGACAAACGCTTCCTAGAGCGCATGTATGGCAATTGCTGCTCTGGCCAGATATTTCCAAATCACCACGTAGCTATGCACGCCCTCCCCCGCAACCCGCTCCTTCGTGGACCAATTCGGCCGAAACACCAAACTCTTATCTCCTAGTTCACTGGTCACTGATATCATCATGTTACGCAAACTTCTATGTTTGCCATATGCAGCGTTGCACGTGCAATGGTTCATGGCCAGCAGAGAGATAGGCCGGACTGTTGTTGGCCCGCAAACGAAGAAAGGAACAAGAAAACCAGAAGAACGAGCAGGCAGTCGGAGTATTGGCAACAGCGTCTGGGTGTGGCCAGGAACAGGGTCAGCCCTAGGTGAATGCGCTTGCAGATGA
>JANDJZ010000295.1:0-59877 GCA_027943245.1 Acanthamoeba sp. SK_2022b
ACCTCGGTCTTGTACAGATCGCCCAGCAGGCCCAGGCCGCCGTTGGTGTCGCCATACAGCGTGCAGTAGCCCACCGAGATCTCGGACTTGTTGCCCGTGGTCAGCAGCAGGTGGCCGAAGGCGTTGGAGTACTCCATCAGCGTGGTGCCGCGGATGCGTGCCTGCAGGTTCTCCAGCGGCAGGCCCTGCAGCGGCTGGCCGAAGCTGGCCTCGAACTGGCGCGCATAGCCGTCAACCAGCTCGCGAATCGGGTGCTCATGCAGCGTGATGCCCAGGTTGCGGCACAGGATCACCGAGTCATCGACCGAGCCGCTCGACGAAAAGCGCGAGGGCATGGTGACGGCCACCACGTTGTCCGCGCCCAGGGCCTCGGCCGCCAGGGCCAGGGTCAGCGCGCTGTCTATGCCGCCCGAGCTGCCAACCACGGCGCGCGTGAAGCCGCAGCGGCGCGCATAGTCGCGCAGGCCCAGCACGATCTGGCGGCGGTAGAACTCCATGGTGGGCAGGCCTTCGGCCGGCACGCTCATGCAGGGCTGGCCGGCTGCGTCGAGGAAGCGTCCGTCGCCGAACTGCAGCGTGCGCAGGTCCTCCACGAAGCGATCGGCTTCGAAGACCACGCCGCGCCCGGGCTCCACCGCGAAGGAGGCGCCGTCGAACACGATCTGGTCCTGGCCGCCGATCTGGTTCACGTAGAGGATGGGCAGGCCGTGGCGCGTGGCCGCCTGGCCGAAGATCTCGTGGCGCTGCTCGCGCTTGCCCAGGTGGCTGGGGCTGGCGTTGATGCTGACCACCAGGTCGGGCGCGGCGTCGGCCATGCGCGCGAAGGGGTTGGTGGCGTAGTCGGCACCGGCATCGTTCCAGCCGTCCTCGCACACCAGAAAGCCCACCTGGGCCTGGCCTATGCGCAGCACCTTCGCCGCATCGGGGCCGGGCTCGAAGTGGCGGCGTTCGTCGAAGATGTTGTAGGTCGGCAGCAGCTGCTTGTCGTAGCGCAGGCGCACGGCGCCGTCCTTGAGCACCAGCAGGCTGTTGTGCAGCGGCTTGCCGGGCCCGCTGGCGCGCGTAGGCGCGCCGATGACCCAGTGCAATTGCGGCCACTGGCGCGTGGCCTGCAGCAGCTGCTGCAAGCCTTGCTCCAGGCGCTCGCGAAAGGCGGGCTCGTCCAGCAGGTCGCCAGGGTAGTAGCCGCACAGCGACAGCTCGGGAAAGACCAGCAGGTCGGCCTGCGCGTGCGCGGCGCGGGCAGCGGCCTCGGCCATGCGGGCCACGTTGCCGGCGATGTCGCCGACGGTGGGGTTGAGTTGGGCAATGGTGATGCGCAGCATGAATGGAGCCTTGGCGGTGTCAGGCGGTGTCAGACGGCGACAGGCTGGGCCAGGCCGAAGACCTGGCGCAGATAGGCCAGATAGGTTTCGTCGTTGCACAGCGTCTTGCCCGGCGAGTCCGAGATCTTGGCCACGGGCTGGCCGTTGGCGTGGGTGAGCTTCATCACGATGTTGATGGTCTCCAGCCCCATGTCGTTGGTCAGCCGCGTGCCGATGCCGAAGCCCAGCTGTATGCGGTCGGCAAAGCGCTGGTACAGGGCCAGGGCCGTGTCCAGGTCCAGCCCGTCGGAGAACACCAGGCGCTTGGCCTGCGGGTCTATGCGCAGCTTCTGGTAGTGGGCGATGGCCTTCTCGCCCCAGGCATACGGGTCGCCCGAGTCGTGCCGCAGCCCGTCGAAGAGCTTGGCGAAGTACATGTCGAAATCGGCCAGGAAGGCATCCATGCCCACGGTGTCGGTCAGGGCCACGCCCAGGTCGCCCCGGTACTCCTGCACCCAGTCCTCCAGTGCGGCGATCTGGAAGTCGCGCAGGCGCACGCCCTGGGCCTGGTAGCTCTGCAGGTACTCATGGGCCATGGTGCCTATGGGCACGATGCCGAAGTCGCGCGCCAGCAGCACGTTGGACGTTCCCTTGAACCACTGCGCCGTCTGCGTGGCAAAGGCCTGGACCACCTCGCGCTGCCAGGCGCCCGAGAAGCGCCGGCGCACGCCGAAGTCGAACAGCTCGAAGGGATTGCGCAGCCTGGCCTCGCAGGCCAGGTGGCGCAGGCGCTCGATCTTGCCGGCCAGGCGCCTGCGGCCTTCGGCCAGCGCCGCCTCCGCGTCGAAGCGCCGGAAATACAACTCGTTGACGATGGCCAGCACATAGATCTCGAAGCCCATCACATGGACCTGGGGGCCCTTGGCCTCGATGTGCAGGGTGTCGCCATCGGCCCAGGCACGGATGAAGGCGCGCTGGAACTGGAAGATGCGCAGAAAGTCGATGAAGTCGCTCTTCATGAAGCGCAGCCCGCCCAGGTAGGCCAGGTCTTCGGGCGTGAAGCGCAGCGCGCACAGGGCGTCCAGCTCGCGCTCCACCTCGGGCAGCAGCTCGGCCAGCGGGAAGGCCGTCTTCGTGCGGCAGACGAATTCGTACTCGGCCTCGGTCTGGGGATTGCGGTGCAGCATGGCCTGCCACATCGTGAATTTGTAGAGATCGGTGTCGAGCAGGCTGGTGATGATGGGAGCCATGGTGCGATGCTGGGGAAACAGGAAAGGAGGCTGCGCGGGAAGGCGGTCCGGCCCCTACAGGTGGAGTTCTTGGCTGGAGGCCAGCCGCAATCCGCGGGCCTGCATGGCTGCAAGGAAATCATGGTGCGCGGACTCGAAGCCCGGCACCGGGCTCATGGCGTCGTGCATCAGCACGATGCGCTCAGGATGGGGAAGGTGCTCGACCAGATGCTCGACCGTGGAGCGCACGCAGTGACTGCTCGCCTCGCCCGCGACCACCAGCATTTCTGCCTGGGCCAGCCGCTCCAGCAAGGCCGTATTCAGCAAGGTCGCCGGATCGGCCGGGTCGGGGACCTCGGCCAGCAGCGCGCTGTAGTGCTCGGTCCAGGGATTGAGCCCCTTGAAAACGTTGTACACGGCGCGCTGGCGCTGCTGCTGCCAGTCGCCGCAGGCCGCCAGCACATCGGCATGGATACCATGGCCCCAGCTGCCAACTTCGCAGTGCACGGGCCAGACCATCAGCGTGTAGCGGCTGTTGGCTTCGAGTGCATCCAGATAGTCCAGGCTGCGCTGCAGCGCCTCGGCGTTGCGCGGCCGGAACACCCCCGCCCGCACCTGCGCCGCCGTGATCGCGGTGAACGGCGCCACATCGCCGCTGTCGTCGCCATTGCCCTGTTGCCAGAAAGCCGGATGGGCGATGTCGTAGCGCTGGTGCGAGTCCAGCGTCACCGTGATAGCGTCCAGCCGCTCGCCTTCACGCCGGATCCACTGGGCCAGGCGCTGCATGTCGTCATGGGCGCCGGCCACGGGCAGGCGGGGGCGCAGGCTGCCCGGGCACCATCCATCAGGGAGATCGCAGAAATCATTCTGGGGGTCTATGAGCAGGAGGTGGGTGGAGGATGCTGGCATGGAAAGGCGGCCGGGCGTGAGGCCTGCGGGCGGTACGGCGAGAAATAGGCTGAAGGCCTCAGTGTAGTGTGCGGGTGCAAGCATCCATCAAGAGCATGTCTCGTAGCGCCTGGGGCAAAAAACGGTGAACCGATGGGGTGCGGCGCAGATGCGGATACGCAACTTACAATAGTGAGTTTTACGTATTCCTGAGAAGAATCGCGCCAAATTTGCAAGGGAAAATGCGATTGGATTCAGGAATACCGTTCATCAACCGACTGGGTATATTCGGTAGCTTCTGATTATCAATATGGCATCCCTTCAAGTAACGACGACTTTCATGGGCATAGGGTTGGCCGCGCTGATTCTGTACTTGATCCGCCGCGACCATCTCTACCTCATGCACGGGCTTTTTTGGGTCGTCGTCGCCGTGGCTGCCGTGGTGCTGGGTGTCTGGCCGGGGCTGGTTGACCGCATCGCCGCTGTGCTGGGTATCAGCTATCCGCCAGCCATCCTGCTGCTGCTGGCCTGTGTCGTACTGTTTTTGAAGGCTCTGCATGCCGACATGATGAACACGCGCATCGAGCGCGACGTACGCCGGCTGAATCAGCGGCTTGCCATGCTGGAGGCGGATACCGAAACCTTGCGCAGCACAGCTTCTTCCAACGCTTCTTCATCATGAACTCACCTTTGCTCCCCGTCATTTTGTGTGGAGGTTCCGGCACCCGTCTGTGGCCGCTCTCCCGCGAAACCTATCCCAAGCAATTTCTGGCATTGGCTGACAGCCAGACGATGCTCCAGCAGACGGCGACGCGGTTGCACGGCCTGACGGCCCAAGTTCCCCAGGCACTGGCACCGCTTCTGGTGTGTAACGTGGAGCATCGATTCTTGGCTGCCAGCCAGCTGATGCACGTGGGGATCCGGGATGCTGCAATACTGCTGGAGCCTGCAGGCCGCAATACGGCTCCTGCGCTGACGCTGGCAGCTTTGCACGCATGCGCGGATGGGGCAGATCCCATCCTTCTGGCCATGCCGGCCGACCATGTGGTGGCCGATCGCCAAGCCTTCCACGGTGCTGTTCACAAAGCCTATGTGCAGGCCTGCCAGGGAAGCATGGCGACCTTCGGTATCGTGGCCGATCGCCCCGAGACAGGCTACGGCTATATCCAGTTCAGCGAATCTGGCGAGCCAGGAGTGCATCGCGTGGAAAGCTTTGCGGAAAAGCCCGATGTGGAGCGTGCAAGGCACTACCTGGAGGCGGGCAACTATCTGTGGAACAGCGGCCTGTTCATGGTACGCGCCAGTGTCTGGATCAAGGCCATGGAACACTGCCGGCCGGATATCCTGGACGCCTGCCGCAGTGCCATGCAATCGGCGCAACGCGACCTGGATTTCATCCGTCCCGGCGCGGCAGCCTTTGCCGCCTGCCCGTCGGACTCGATTGACTATGCCGTGATGGAGCGCCTGCCCGCCATGCCGCAACTGGGGATCCCTGCGCAAGTGGTGCCGTTGCAAGCCGGTTGGTCGGATGTCGGAGCCTGGGACGCGCTGTGGGATGTGCGCGATCAGGACGATGAGGGCAACGCGCTCATGGGTGATGCTGTGCAGCACGGCTGTGCCAATTCCTTGCTGCTTTCCAGCAGCAGGCTTGTCGCGGGTGTAGGGCTGCAGGACGTGGTGGTGGTGGAAACGCCGGATGCGGTGCTGGTTGTGGACAAGAGCCGAACCCAGGATGTCAAGAAAATCGTCAGCCATCTTGCCCAGAGTGGTCACGCGCTGGCGCACTCGCATCGCAAGGTGCATCGACCTTGGGGATGGTATGACAGCATCGACAATGGAGAGCGCTTTCAGGTCAAACGCATCGTGGTCAATCCCGGAGCAAGCCTGAGCCTTCAAATGCACCACCACAGAGCCGAGCATTGGGTAGTGGTCAAAGGTACTGCGGAAGTGACCAATGGCGAAAAAACATTTCTCCTTGGGGAGAATGAATCGACTTTCATTCCGCTCGGCCATGTGCACAGGCTGGCAAACCCTGGAAAGGTTCCACTGGAAATCATTGAAGTACAGTCGGGGAGCTATCTAGGTGTCGCATCCCGTACGATCATATGGTCGCTTGTGAAACAGGTGCGGGTGGGTCTGGTACCAATCTTTCATGGCCTGCATCGGCGTACTGCTCTTGAGCGCTGACTGCGGCAACTGGTGGTTGTACAAGGCCACATAGCGCAGCAAGGTCTCCTCCATGTCCTCGCGGCTGTTGAACCGGTGGGTCTTCAGAACGTCCGCAATGCGTCCATTGAACCGCTCCACCATGCCGTTGGTTCTGGGCGTCCTGGGCTTGGTCAATCGGTGCTCTATGCCCAACTCCCGGCACAGTTGATCGAATTCATGGTTGCCGCTGGGTTCGCGTTCCTTGCTGGCAAACAGACGGTCCGTGAACTCTTTGCCGTTGTCGGTCAACAGCTTGTTGATCCTGATCGGACAGGCCTTGTGCAACGCCTTGAGGAAGGCCTGTGCACTGGCGGCGGTCTTGTTGGACTTGAGCTGCACAAACACCCAACGCGTGGCCCTGTCGATGGCCACGAATAGGTAGCGCCGGCTGCTCTCATCCTGCATCTGGGGCAGGTACTTCACGTCCATGTGCACGTAGCCTGGCTCGTAGCTCTTGAAGGCCTTGTGGGCTACCGCAGGCTCCTGGGGCTTGAGGGCGTTGAGGTTGCCCGCTCCATGGCGGCGCAAGCACCTGTCCAGCCCGGAGCGCGAGACATGGGGACAGATGAACTCCCGTGTCACGGCCAGCAGGTCATCCAAAGGTAGCAGCAAGGTACGGCGCAAGTGAACCACCACGGTCTCTTGCGCAGGCGTGAGCACCGTCTGCAGGCGATGGGCCGTGTGCGAGCGGTCTGCAAAGACATCGCGCTTCTTCCACTTGTAGACCGTCTGCTCAGTGATCCCAAAGCGCTGGGCCAGGATGCTGGCTGGTTCATCGCTGGCTGCGATCTCGGCACGCACGGCGGGCGTGGTGCGGGCGTTCTTGTGCAGGGCTATCAACATGGCTTCACTCCCTGGGTGGATTGCAAGGACTCTATCAACTCCTTTAGAACGGCTCGGGCCATGAAGAGTGGATAGCGTTTAGAGTCTATGCAATCGTCCGGGATGCGACAGCTATCAACATGGCTTCACTCCCTGGGTGGATTGCAAGGACTCTATCAACTCCTTTAGAACGGCTCGGGCCATGAAGAGTGGATAGCGTTTAGAGTCTATGCAATCGTCCGGGATGCGACATCTAGGCGAAGACGATATCGTCAGGTTTGAAGATACCTATGGGCGTGTCCAAAGGCTGGCTTGATGGAGGAGCATCGAAAATGGATAAAATCTATTTATGAGCAGTTATCTAAGAATTTATTAAAAATAATAAAAAACAAATTTGAATAATAGCTGTGGTAGATTATTTTATAGATAGCATTGCTGTTTTATATTGATTGGGTAGGATTTTAAAGTGAAAAAGAAAATTGCGTTGATTACTGGAATCACTGGTCAAGATGGTGCATATCTGGCCGAGTTTTTATTGCAGAAGGACTATGAGGTTCATGGCGTACGCCGCAGGGCTTCTTTGTTCAATACGGATCGTATTGATCATCTGTACCATGATCCGCATAACAAAGGTTATGACTTGACATTGCATTATGGGGATTTGACGGACTCTTCCAGTCTTATCCGTGTAGTGCAAGAGGTCAAACCGGACGAAATTTACAATCTTGCGGCTCAAAGCCATGTTGCAGTTTCGTTTGAGGAGCCAGAATATACAGCCAATTCGGATGCCTTGGGAACACTCAGATTGCTGGAGGCAATACGTATCGCTGGATTAAAGGATACTGCAAAATTTTATCAAGCGTCCACATCTGAACTGTATGGCTTAGTTCAAGAAATCCCTCAAAAGGAAACTACGCCCTTCTATCCGCGCTCTCCGTATGCGGTGGCCAAGATGTATGCCTATTGGATCACGGTCAATTACAGAGAAGCGTACGGTATGTACGCATGTAACGGGATATTGTTCAATCACGAGTCGCCCATTCGTGGTGAAACCTTCGTGACACGTAAGATCACGCGGGCTTTGGCACGGATCAAGCTCGGTCTGCAAGATTGCTTGTATTTGGGCAATATGAACGCCTTGCGTGACTGGGGCCATGCACGCGACTATATAGAAATGCAATGGTTGATGCTGCAGCAGGATCGGCCAGAGGACTTTGTTATTGCTACCGGAGAGCAGCACTCCGTCAGGGAGTTCGTCGAACTTGCCGCCAAGGAAGTAGATATACATATCCGCTGGGAGGGGCAGGGTATTGACGAGAAGGGATATGAGATAGCAACGGGTAAATGTATCGTCGCTGTTGACCCGCGATATTTCCGCCCTGCCGAAGTTGAAACCTTGCTGGGAGATCCTTCCAAGGCAAAGCAAAAATTGGGCTGGGTTCCGCGTACTACATTCCCAGAGCTTGTTGCGGAGATGATGCGAGAAGATCTGAAGGAGGCGCAGCGCGACGAAATGGCCAAGCAGAACGGATTCAAGTATTTTAATTACAACGAATAAGGATTGCCGATGATTCCGGTTTATCAGCCATATTTGACAGGCCAAGAAAAAAACTATGTCAATCAGTGCCTGGACTCTACTTGGATCTCTTCCAAGGGTGAATTCATCAGTAGATTTGAGAATGAGTTTGCGAAGTATATCGGCGTAAAAAAAGCCACCAGCGTAAATAATGGTACGGTGGCAATACATCTGGCTCTTGAGGCTCTGGGGTTGAAAGTCGGTGATGAAGTCATCGTTCCGGCATTGACATATATTGCTTCTGTCAACACCATTATTCAGACCGGTGCGACGCCTGTCTATGTCGACTCTTTGCCTGGTAGTTGGCAAGTAGATCCGGCGGATATTGCTAGGAAAATAAATGAGAGAACCAGGGCGGTAATGGTTGTTCATTTATATGGACTGCCTTGCGATATGGACCCTATTGTTGAATTGTGCAGGAAACACAATCTGCTTTTGATCGAGGACTGTGCCGAAGCGTTTGGCTCTTTTTATAAAGACCAGCATGTCGGTACATTTGGGGATATCGCGACGTTCTCCTTCTTCGGAAACAAAACGATCACCACTGGCGAAGGAGGCATGGTCGTTTCGAATAATTCGGAGCTCATAGATCGTGCATTCCATCTCAAGAATCAAGGTGTTTCCAAGGAGCGGGAATACTGGCACGATATCGTAGCTTACAACTACCGGATGACTAATATCTGCGCAGCCATAGGTTTGGCGCAGCTTGAAAAGGCAGATGAAATTCTGTATAAAAAGCGCCAGATTGCTTCTTGGTACGAGTCAGGACTAGCGGGTCTGCCGGTCAGCTTTCATTCTGAAATGAAGAATACTCGACACTCCTTCTGGATGTGCTCAATTGCCGTGAATAATTCAGGCGATCGTAATCCATTGAGGGAGTATTTGAGGCAGGAGGGTATTGAGACGCGTCCTGTTTTTCATTTGGTGAATGCGATGCCTCATTGCCATACTTCTGATATTTTCCCTATAGCCGAAGCAATTTCTGCGTCAGGGATCAATTTGCCAAGTTATCCCGCTTTGTCAGAGAATGAGGTTGTATTTATTTGCAATAAAATTTCTGATTTCTTTAGTGGGGATTTATAAAAATTTAATCAGCAAATTTTTGCATTAAAGTGGATTGCGTAAAAATACCTGGACATTTTCAATATTGAAAACCAGGTATTTTTACATGGATTTTTTAAATAGATATAGAGTTTATTAAAATTTTCTGAATGTGATCGAGCTGATGCGGAAAATGCTGAATTTTTATAGGAACAAAAATGTTTCGTTATTTTTCGGGAATTTGGCGATCCAGATATTTTTGGATGCATTTGGCGTTATCTGATCTGAGATCGCGCTGGCGCAGATCCTTTCTTGGTGCATTGTGGTCAATAATTCAGCCGCTTGGGATGACGGCGCTTTTGGCTATCGTTTTCAGCAAGATGTTCAATACTGACATCACGACCTATGCACCTTACGTATTGTCAGGGATCATTGTTTGGGAGTTTATTGCAGCCAGTGTAACGGGTGGATCATTATCTTTTGTCCAAGCTGATGCCTACATAAAGCAATGCAGGCATCCGTTAGCTATTTATACATTGCGTACAGTGCTCGGTAGTTCGGCTGTTCTATTTATGGCAAGCCTGGCACTTTACGGGTGGGTCATAATTGTCATGCCAGAGAACATAGGATGGACTTGGCTGGCATCTTTGACCATATTTCCCATGGTTTTGGTTATTGCTTGGCCGATGGCAACTCTGCTGGCATATATAGGTGTGCGTTTTAGAGATATTCCTCATGCAGCAGGATTGGCTCTTCAGGCACTTTGGTTCGTATCGCCTGTTTATTTTGAGGCAAAGATGTTTCGCTCAGGCGGTATGGATTTCCTTGTGGATTACAATCCTGTATATCATATATTGCAATTAATTCGAGCTCCTTTGCTTCAGGGAGAATGGCCCACTTGGGAGAATTATATGTATTCTATATTGCTTGCTTTGGCTTTTTCGCTGATCGCATGGCTGATGGGAAGAAAGTCCGAAGCGAAAGTGATTTTTTACCTATGAAGCATCCTAGTATTGTCTTTGAATCTGTAAATCTGCAGTATTCTTCCGTGGCTTTTAAAGAGCGCTCATTGAAAGCTTTGTTGTCCCATGTGCTTCAGGGAAAAAGAAAGCAAGCGGATGTTCAAGACGTTCATGCACTGAAGAATATTTCGCTCACAATTAAGGAAGGCGAGCGTGTAGGTTTGCTTGGCCATAATGGCGCCGGGAAGAGTACATTTCTAAAAACTGCAGCTGGCCTGTATCCTATCTCCAGTGGAAATGTTCAAGTGGAAGGTCAGGTCCGATCACTTTTTGATCTCAGCCTTGGCTTTGAACCTGATGCGACAGGTCGGGAAAATATTCTCTACCGTGGACTTTTACTAGGGCTTTCTCCTGCATTCATGCGGGAGAAAGAGGCTGAAATCGTGGAATTTGCAGGACTCGGGGAATTTATCGATTATCCGATGAAGACATATTCTGCCGGGATGCAAGTTAGATTGGCATTCTCCATATCCACCACAGTGGGTGGAGATATTTTATTGCTTGATGAAGTTATTGGGGCAGGTGATGCCAACTTCATGGAGAAAGCCAAACGACGTATTACTGATCTGGTCGAGCAGGCAGATATTCTTGTTTTGGCATCTCACGATTTTGTTTCCTTGAAGCGACTCTGTGAGCGTGGTTTGGTATTACACCGGGGTGAACTTGTTTTTGATGGTGAAATGAGTGAAGCCATCTTCGAATATAGAAGAATAAATAATATAGGTTGATGATTTTTATTATGTGGTTTTCGCAGTCCGGAGTTTCCCTGGGTAAGTATGGGCTCATAAATTGGCTATAGAAAATAGAAAATGTCAGAAATAAAATATGGTATCTATTTGGCTTATCCACCAACGGTGGATCTGCGGGCCGAAGGATTAGGCCGTCATCTTGCCATGTTTCTTAAAGGGGCAGAAAAATTAGGTAACCTGAAATTTACGATCGTCTGCCCCAGTTGGTCTCAGAAAACTCTGCAAGAACTTTTCGAAAGCGAACAGGTTTCTACCGATACTTTCATCATCGACTCTCCAAAAGGTAAGCCCTATGCTTTAAAAATTTTTGAGGCTCTGAATGGTTACCGGAGAAAAAGAAATAAATTTGGAGAATTGATACGGCGGCTCATGTATGGAGCTTTGAATTTTTTTCAAGCATCATGGGATAGATTCATTCTGCGTGCCGTCTCAGTGCATAGCTTGCAGTCACTACTGTCATTTATTCTGCAAGGGATAGGATTGGTGGCAATTTTGTTGCCGCTGTCTCTTTTTGTGCTACCAGTTCTCCTGATAAAGAATGTAAAAAATGTGATGACTCGAGTGATTGGAAAGCTGCTCAGCTTACAACCTCACTGGCTTAAAAACGGGATCTCACATACTTCGATATCCATCTCCAAGCCGGAAAAGCAAGGGTGGATTCTTAAGCTTTTTGATCAGATGCAAGAGGTCGAGGCTACCAGGATGCAGAAGGTTATCGAGCAACTTCCTTCTATAAAAGCTTGGTATTGTCCTACAGCCTTCTGGCCGGCAATAAATAACATTGAGTCTCCCAAGCTGATCTGTGTACCCGATGTGGTCCTGTCCAGTTTTCCCGTTGGATTCTCAACTATCGGGGGTGACTGGACTATGATGAGCTTCAAGAAAATAGAAAAAACGATATTGAATAACAAGTTTTTTGTTACATATAGCGATACCGTTAAGTGGAATACATTGGTCGACGGCTACGGGATTTCTCCTGATAACGTGACTACAATCCCGCATGCTCCAAATGCATTGAACTCGTGGTTGGAGTTGAGCGGAGCGGGAGGAGACGGTGAAATATCTCGCGAATATAGTTTGTCTTTGATGCGATCTGCTTTGCAAAGAAGTAAGAATCCTATATATGGCGCTGCTCTAAAAAATGATGGATTTAAATATCTATTTTACGCAAGCCAGTTTAGGCCCAGCAAAAATGTATTGACCCTTCTGCGGGCATATAAGCATCTTTTGCGGAGCCGTCATTTGGGTATAAAGCTTGTATTGACCGGAAATCCTTCTGTCATGCCTGAGATAGGTGCATATGTTTCGGAAAATGGTTTGGAAAGAGACATCGTATTTCTTGAAAAATTGAGCGTTGCAGAGTTGGCTGCCGTTTATTCCCTCGCTACCTTGGCCGTCAATCCGAGCCTGAGCGAGGGAGGATGTCCTTTTACTTTTACGGAGGCGCTTTCTGTGCAGACGCCTGTTGTTATGGCAAGGATATCTGTTGCAGAAGAGATACTTACTGACGAAGAACTACAGCGAGTGACCTTCTTTGACCCTTATGATTGGAACGATTGTGCGAATCGTATTGAGTGGGCGCTCCAGAACAGGGATGAGCTCTTGACCATACAGCGTAGAAGCTACATGAAACTGAGTGATCGGAGCTGGTCAGATGTGGTTAATGAGCACTTAAACGTTCTGATGCGTATTTCTTCATAAATATATCAACAGAGCATGAGGCGATGACCCATAAGAAACTGATAGTTATGGATTATGGAGGTCATGCTCGTAGTGTGGCCGATGTGGCCTTTTCCAGCGGCTATGATGATTTCGTTTTTTTTGATAAGAATGCAAAGCCAGGTGAGCGATTCCTAAATTATCCAGTGATACCTTCAATGGAAGGGTTTTTCGAATTAGGTTGTGATGCAATTTCGGCAGCTGGAGATAATTTACGACGTGCCAAGCAATGCCAAATGATTTTGGAAGCAGGCCTGAATTTGGTGAATGTTATCTCCCCCCATGCAAGCATTGGTTTGGGTGCATCCATAGGGGTGGGATGTTTTGTGGGTCACCATGCTCATATCGGTCCAATGGCATCCATCGAAGATGGGGTAATTGTTAATACCGGAGCCATTGTTGAGCACGAATCAAGCGTAGGTGCCTACGCTCATGTTTCTGTTAATTCGAGTATTGCAGGCAGAAGCTCTCTAGGGAAATACTCTTTGCTTGGAATTGGTGCGTCGGTGATTGATGGAATATCGGTGACTGATTATGTCAGTATTGGCGCTGGAGCCGTGGTGCACCGTTCAATCCTTGAAAGTGGCATTTATGTGGGAATCCCAGCCAAAAGGATAAAGTCACTGGTAGAAAAAGGGCAAAGTGACTAATTTTCTGTAGCTGGTTACCAGCCAATATACAAAGATTAACTGAATTTTAGTATCGTTCCAAACGCCTCGGAAGTTTATTCAGGCCCCCTATTAGAGTGGCTAACACCACTTCACCAGAGGGCTCCTCAGAGCGGTTATGCTCGCTGCCCTCATGGGACGACGTCCCGTAAGCAAATAACTGTCGCGACAGCTACAACCCCTCATCCCGGCCTTCGTGCCTTCTTCTTAAGGCGGTGCGCGCAAGCTCGTAGTCAGCGATGAGGCCACCCTCAACGGCATCTTGTTCGTGCTGCAAACAGGCATTCCATGGGAAGACCTTCCCCAATCTCTTGGGTACGGCAGCGGCATGACCTGCTGGCGGCGCCTGCGCGACTGGAACGCCGCTGTTGTTTGGGAACAGTTGCACCAGGCCATGCTGCTCGCTTGCGTAGACATGACCAAATCGATTGGTGCCGGGGCAGCATTGATGGCTCTTCGGTACCAAGCCCCCGGGGGGGCCAGGAAACGGGGCCCAACCCGACGGACATAGGCAAGCTCGGCTCCAAACGACAGATCGTTGTAGATGCCAGAGGCGTCCCGCGAGTGGTCTTGGTCAGCGGCGCAAACAGTCACGACTCCAAGATGTTCGAGAGGTGCGTGGACGCTATTCCTACGATTGCAGGCTTGCCAAGGCACCCCCGCAAAAGACCACCGAAGCTGCACGCCGGCAAGGGCTATAACTACAAGCGTTGCCGTGCGCACTTGAGACGACGGGGTATCCCCGGCCGCATTGCCAGATGAGGCGTTGACAGCAACGCACGGCTGCACCGGCGGGTGGTGGAGCGGACGCACGGATGGTTTGCTGGCTTTGGCAAACTGCGAATCCGCCTTGAATGACGGCTGGATATCCACGAAACACTGCTGAAATTGGCGGCAGTACGCTATCGTGGATAGGTGGTGTTAACCACCCTTAGGGGATATGCTTTGGAAAATTTGGCTTGAAGTATTTGATCAGCGATCTTGGTAGAAAGAACGCCGATCTCATAATGGCGCTTCCAAGTATATCAAAAAATTACAGAAGAAGTGTATCTTCTATCACTTCCCAATATGCTGCTGCATGATGCTCTGCACTATTCTTCATCAAATTCTCAAAAGATGGCAGGTGGTTCTTTTGAGTTTGATGATTCTCTTCCATCCATTTGAGTTTTTTTGCCATGTCATCCGGATCTTCTGCGTTCATCCATTTCATGCCAATTGCACATTGCTCTTCAATTTCTCGCATCGGTGGGTAGTCACTTGCCAGTGACGGCACGCCTACGCTGGCAGCTTCGACAACACTATAAGTTCCGTTGTCTATCCGCGCTGGATGCCACAAGAAGCTTGCGCCGGAAAGTTCGTTTTCATAATCGTCCTCTGGGAGTTCTCCCATCCATTTGATATTTTTTGATGCACGCTGACTTCCATTGATCATGGAGTTTATGTTTTTCAGATGATCAAGGGTTGAGCATATTATTTTCTGTGAATCAACACCAATGATGTGGCATTCTAATTTTCCCTTGAGAATGTCGTAGTATTTGAGTAATGCGGCAATGGCGTTCTTGTGATTTTTATGAGGCGCAGAATTGGTTATCCATAAAAAATACGGTGTGGATTCCATCGTTTTTATTATATCTCTGCTGAGATTTTTTTTGATGGACATGAGATTGGGTAAAAGTACAATTTTTTCTTTGGGTACGCCTGCATATTGAATGGCATCCCGTTCGGTAAACTTCGTAGTCACCATTACGCGCTTTGCGCGATTGACCATTCCAATGAAAATATCGTCCCAATGCAAAGGAACATTATTCTCATATCTTTGGATGTAGTCATATACTATGCAGTAATAGTTGCGCAGAGGTAATATGACGCCGGGGACTCTGTCGCTTATGAATATCCAAGCATCACAATCAGTGAGGTTGCAAATGCCATCATCAATTACGAAATGCGGCATGTCAATGATGGATGCCTCATCCCGACCCGAGTACGTCATTGCCCGCTTACTTGCCTTGCTGTCGAGCATTTTCCAACGAAAGGAGCGAAGCTTTATTTCAGACGGTAGGTCTGCAAAATCTGCTGAGCTATAAAGGTCATCGTGATCGAGATGAGCGAAGACCACCTCGATGTTTTGACGGGCATTCCGGCTGCCTTGGAAAATGGCCGTGGCTGCCAGCTTGGCCGCCCGCAGTGTACCTCCTCGATATCCGTGGGGAAGTATCACAGCAACTCTATGAATTTTCTTGCGAATTATTTGAGGGCGTTCTGGGATTTTTTCGCTCAGTGACTCTATGACCATTTCAATAGATTTTCGCCACGCATCCGCACAGCGTTCGTGATCGATGGCATTCAGTATTTTAGGCTGAGATTCCTTGATTGCTTCAATGAGGCGCCAATCATCATTCAGGACTTTAGTGATTTTTTGCCGTGCATCCTTGGGTGTTTCGCAACGACCTGGCAATATTTCTCCTGCCATATCATCGAGCACGCCTCCGCCCATATAAACAAGTGGCATGCCCGCTTGGATGGCCTCCACCGGATGGTAGTGTAGATGCCTAGGTTCGGTACTGTGGTAGTACATGACCCTCATTTCACGCATGTTTCTCTCATGCTGCTCGCGAGATACAAAACCAAGGACGTTGGCGTCCATCGGTGGCATCATGGGCTGTATACCACCAATTTTATACGGAAGATTCCTGAATGTTGTCTTGAAATCTTCGTAAGTCTTCTTGTAGTATTCGTTGAGCTGTATATCCGGACAAACAAAGAAGATTGTTTTATCAGAGCCTCTCCATTTTCCTTCTTCTATCTGTTTGAACGTGCCGAGAGGAAGAAATAATCTTCGGTTTTTTATATACCATGGCTCGACCTCTGCGAGATTCTGGAAAACTTGACCGAACCAGAAGCGATTTCCCATTGATTTGATGAGTTTTTCGCTGTCGCCATCGGTAACATGGCTCATGACATTGTGATACGTATTATCCCGATCCAATCCATATGCCCGCAGAATTATTGCTCCTTTGAAGTATCTGGCGAGCATTGTCGTCATAGCCGGTGTAGCTATGAAAAAAGCCATCTGAAAGTACTTGTTTGCGAGTTCGATGGCCTCGGGTGTAATTCCTTCATACCAGTCGAATTCATTTAGTTTTTTTAAATCTTCTTCTGGAATGCTGAGATTTTTGTCCTCCGAATAGTCTACGGAGGCAGATCGATACATAAATGACGATGGCACTATTTTGGGCAAATAGATCTCGTCGATACCCGCCTGTTTCAGCATGGGTATTTCAAACTTGCGTGCCGATGTGTGGTTCAGCAACCACATGGCCCGAAGACGTTTATTGCTCATACTAACTATATGGTTTCGCCAAGCTTGGGGAATGTGCTAAAGCTAGAAGGCGTTCTTTCGAAGATTTTTGCTGGATTTCCAACGACAGTTACGTTAGGCGGTACATCTTTGGTAACTACGGCACCCATCCCAACGATTGCGCCTCGGCCAACAACCAGTGGCTTATCAGGGCTTCCATGTTTTATGATGGCACCCGTTCCAATGTATGCATTGTCTTCAATTACCACATGTCCATTGCAGTGCACGTCGGGAGCAAATGTGACGTAGTCCCCTATAATGCAGTCATGCGCAACATATGAATATATATTGCAATGGAAGTAACGGCCAATTTTTGCATTCGATGTAATCGTTGAAAAAGGGCAGAGAATTGCTCCTTCTCCAATCTCATTGTTTGAAAGAATGGAAATATTCGATGCAATAATAGAGAAAGGTTTTATATTAAGAGATTCAAATTTTTTGGCTATTTTTTCGCGCAGATTAAAATCCGCGATAGCTATATTGAAATATTTTTCTGAGTTTGAAGATAAAAAATCATCTTCTGACATGACGCGGTGGCCGTTGATGGAAATCTCGGTCGGATCTTTCTCGACGAAAACCAATTCAAAATGTTCTTCTTTGATTTGCTTGCTCAACATCTGAAAAGCTATTGGCATGACTTCGCGACCAAATCCGCCATATCCCACTATTCCGTAGATTTTCATTTAATGCTTTATAAGATTGTTGATGGTTAATTTAAAGTAAATGGAGCTGAGGGTTTTTTTGAGAAAATTTTCTCCATTATTATTTTCCCCTGCCCTTGTCTTTCATGTGTGCGACACTGAGTAAGGACGTGAATACTACATACCTCAGGGCATTTGCCCATGATAGAAATATCTTGGATCGGTCCAACTTCGGTGTATGCATGGACAAGGAAACCTCCATTATGCGAAGACCTTTTCGGCGAATAAGAAGCAAAGTGCCTAGGTCTTGATAATCCAGAAGAGTTGCTTCGGCTGATGCCGCGACCTCCATGGCGCGACGATTGTATATTCTGAAGCCAGACACAAAGTCCGCGTGCCAGAAACCAGTCAGCCATCGAAACCAATTCCATGTCATGCGCCGAATGAAACTTTCGGGGATTTTGAAATGGGCGATTACCATGTCGGCTTGGTGGCGAGCTTCAAGGAATTTGGGTAATTCCTCTACCTCATATTTGCTTTCGGCGTCAATGGTCACTACAGCGCTGAATCCCTGGATTTGGGCATAGCGAATTCCTGTTTGCAGGCTCCCCCAACTTGTCATGGAAAGCAAAGGGCGCAGCACGCGTGCCCCGTTTTTCTCGGCGAGATGGCAAGTGGCATCTGTGCTGCGATTGTCTACAACAATGACATGTGCCTGAACCAGTGAATGCACTCGACGTATCAGATGAGCAATATCTGATTCGTTGTTGTGCGTGGATATGACTACCAGCAAATCGTTCCGAAGCTGTGGGCGTCTCGTGTGGGGAGCAAGACCACTGTAGTGGCGAGCAATACCGCGCTCACAAGGGCCAATGCTGAAGTGACGATGCAGAGCTCTTTGGCCGGCCTGTCCTAGGCGTTGCCGCAATGATTGGTCATGTTTAAGACGGGCAATTCCTGTACGCCATGCATCTATGTCTTCAAATGGGATGTGCAGGCCGCAGTGTGCCTGAGCCACGATCCATGGCATACCGGAGCCATGCAGGTCGGTGATCAAGCAGGGCTTGCCATGCAACATAGCTTCCAGCAGTACTATCCCGAAGGCCTCTGTACGTTCACGGGAGGCTAGGCAGAAGACGTCGCACTGCGCGAGCAGTGCATGCTTTTCCTCTTCCGAAACAGGCCCTATCAATCGGATGGCAGGGGTGGATCCAATAGGAGTGTGTTGCCGGATTAATTCAGTCAGGGATTTATTCAATTCGCCCTCGCCGGCAATCAGAAGTTCTACTCCTGGAAGTGCGGATACGGCATGAATCAGGGTCTCAAATCCCTTGTAGTAGGTTAGCCTACCTATTGAGAGCAGCCGGAGCTCAGTCTGTGGCCGCCATCCTTGGTCAGATCGCAGCGCTACGGAAGCCGGGAGTTTTCGCAGGTCCAGTCCAAGAGGGACTATGGCGCATTTGCTGCGCCAGGTGCGCAGGGCATTGCTGGCCTCAAGATAGGGTGGCGACGTTGCGAATACCTGTTGGGCGCGCTCCAGCAAGGCCTGCTCGAACGGCCGATACAGCATGTAGGCCAATGCCACGGACCACTTGATGTTGGACACCACTACATCGGAGTGCCAGTGGATGACCCAGGGCACGCGCCGCGCGATGGGCAGGGTAAGTGCCCAAAGCGCCGAGTTGTTGGGCAGGTGCAGATGCAGTACGTCGGGCTGAATGCGCTCTATGGCGCGGCCCAGTGCGCGCCGGAATCCCATGGCCATGGGGGCATAGACCAGATTGAATTGAACGGGCACGCGTTCCAGCCAGGCGGGATCATCCGGCTCCGGATCACCATGGACCAGGGCATGGGCATCGACACCCTGGCGTCGTTGCTCATGTATCAGGTCGGCCAGAAAGACTTCCATGCCGCCTCGGTAGGGCGGGAAGAATTTGCCGACGTGAAGTATGCGCAGGGCCATGGCGGACAGCGCCTACTTCGCCGCCTGAGGCTTTGCGGTAGCCGGGCTCAGCTGATTGCGGACCTGCCGGTACTGCGGATTCTGCGGCTCCAGGCGTATGGCCTGGTCCAGGTTCTTCAGCGCCTCCGGCAGGTTGCCCAGGCCGTGATAGGCCATTGCACGCCCGTAAAAAGCGGGCGCGCTGGGGCTGCGAGCAACCAGTGGTTCCAGCAGCTCTTTGGCTTGCGCACTATCACCCTGGCCGACAAGGGCCAGCCCCAATCCGACGATCAGGCGAGGGGCGTTTGGCGAGGTCTGCAGCAGAGTTCGGAAGTCGTCGGCTGCAACTTTGTATTGCTGCGCACCTATGGCCGCCTCTGCGCGTTTCAGGCGCAGGGTCTGCTCCATTTGCTTGGCGTTGGCACTGTCTTCAGTGGGCTCGCCCAGGGCGCGCGAGTATTCCTCGAATGCTGCGCGCAACTGGCCTGTGGCCATCAACGCTTCGGCTTTCTGGTAGTACAGGGCTTGGCCATTGAAGCCTTTGGCCTGGGCTGCGGCAAAGGCATTGAGGGCTTCGGGGAATTTCTTTTGCTGGGACAGAACGGCACCCATATTGAACAGCGCATTACCGCCCAAGTCTCCAAGTGCGTTGGCCGTGGCGAAGTCTTGCAGCGCCTGGTCGAGCATGCCCTTGTCTGCGTGTGCTGTTCCTACGTTCAGGAAGGCACGGCCACGTCCCACGGCATTGGCGGGGGCTTTTTTGTCGATTTTTTCAGCGGCATCGGCCCAGGATGTGCCTGCATCCTGCAGAGAGAGCACGCGTTCGAAAGCGAGGGCTCCGAACACCACGCCGATGACGATGCCGACGATGTAGAGGGTGCGTGGCTTGACCCCCGTCAGCGCAATGGCCACCAATCCCGGGATGGCCACAGCCCACAGGTAGCTGCGATACAGCACGAAGGGGTCCTGCAGCCAGACCGTGGCGAATTCGGTCGCATACCAGAGCAGGGGAAACAGGAGGCAGAGCGCGACCAGGCCGATGACACCGGGGCGCTTGAGCAAGGCCCAGATGGAGCAGGCCAGCAGGGCCAGGTAGCCCAGCGCGCCGGCCAGATGCCAGATCGATCCGAAGCCGAGAGGAAATGCCGGTCGCAGATCGATGGACATCCAGCCCACATAGGGAACGATCCACAGGAAACCATAGGCAAAGAAAAGGGCTGCCTCGTTAAGGATGCTCAGGGGATAGATCCGAGAGGTGATCCCGGGCCGAAGGGCTTCCAATTGCCTTGCATAGCCCTGGGATTGCTCATCGAAAATCTGGCCCACCAGACTGCCGAAGAAATGAAAGACTGCCGCCGAGGCAACGGCCAGCAGCAGCAAGGCCATTCCCACAATGACCATGGCAGCCTTCAGGCCGGGGCGCCGCACAAAGATATAGAGCGGCACCACCATGGCGACCGTCAGAAAGGCATGCTCCTTGGACAGGATGGCGAGCACATAGCAGATCAATGCCGCGATATGCCAGAGGGCTCGCCCGCTCTGAAGCCCGCGCACAAAGGCCCAGCATGCCAGAACGGCAAAGAGCGTTGCCATGACGATGGATCGCTGCACCAGGTATCCAACGGCGTAGACCGCGACAGGGTTGAGCGCGAAAAGGACCAGGCCCAGTTGCAGGGCTGCATCGCGCGACGCGTGGAAGTGGGGTTGCTCCTCGATGTCGTGCGGAAAGCGCGTCTGTGTCAGCAGTGCCTTGAACAATGCATAGAGAGCCGCCACGGTCGCGAGATGCAAGGCGATATTGAAGACGCGCTGCTTCCACCAGCCATCTCCGAAAATCTGTTCGATCCAGACGAAGCTGCCATACGACAGCGTGCGCTGCTTGAAGTCCAGCAGGCTGCCATAGTTGCCGAAGATCGTTCCATCCGTCAGACGCATATCGTCGAACAGCAGCCCGTTGTTCAGGCCGGGCAGATATACCCCCAATACGGCCAGCAAAAGAAGGGCACTGAACCAGTAAATCGCTTTGGAGGGGGCAGCCATTGCTTCTTGTCTTGTCTCGGATGTGGCGGAACTTGGAATGGTGGGCCGGGAAATGGCCGCTCTCGGGAAGAGCGCAGGCAGTTTACCAGCCGAGCAACCCGCTACCGCAGCCTGCTGCGCCGGTTTGACGTGAGTGTTGTGAGAAGGCCCGAGATGAAAAAAGCCCCATGCTGCGTCAGGCGCGGCATGGGGCCGGGAGGCCATCAGATGGGCGTGAACGCCCCTGGCATTTTGCTTACAGGCCAGCCGCAGCACGCAGCGCCGCTGCCTTGTCCGTCCGCTCCCAGGTGAACTCGGGCTCTTCACGGCCGAAGTGGCCATAGGCAGCGGTCTTGCTGTAGATCGGGCGCAGCAGGTCCAGCATCTGGATGATGCCCTTGGGACGCAGGTCGAAGTGGGCGGCCACCAGCTTGGCAATCTCGGCGTCGGGGATGACGCCTGTGCCTTCGGTGTAGACCGTGATGTTCATCGGGCGTGCCACGCCGATGGCGTAGGCCACCTGGATCTGGCACTGGCGCGCCAGGCCGGCGGCCACGATGTTCTTGGCCACGTAGCGCGCGGCGTAGGCGGCGCTGCGGTCCACCTTGGTTGGGTCTTTGCCGCTGAAGGCGCCGCCGCCGTGGGGGCAGGCACCGCCGTAGGTGTCGACGATGATCTTGCGGCCGGTCAGGCCGCAGTCACCCTGGGGGCCGCCCACGACGAAGCGGCCCGTGGGGTTGATCAGGTACTTGGTGTCCTGCAGCCACTCGGAGGGCAGCACGGGCTTGATGATTTCCTCGATGATGGCTTCGGTGAAGCTGGACTTCATCCTGGTGGCCGATTCCGACTGGTCGGGGCTGTGCTGGGTGGACAGCACCACTGTGTCGATGCTGTGGGGCTTGCCGTCCACGTAGCGCATGGTCACCTGGCTCTTGGCGTCAGGACGCAGGAAGGGCAGGCGGCCGTCCTTGCGCAGCTGGGCCTGGCGCTCGACGAGGCGGTGCGCGTAGTAGATGGGCGCGGGCATCAGCTCGGGTGTCTCGTCGCAGGCGTAGCCGAACATCAGGCCCTGGTCGCCAGCGCCGGTGTTGAGCTCGTCATCGCTGGCCTTGTCCACGCCCTGGGCGATGTCCTGGCTCTGCTTGTCGTAGGCCACGAGCACGGCGCAGCCCTTGTAATCGATGCCGTAGTCGGTGTTGTCGTAGCCGATGCGCTTGATGGTGTCGCGTGCGACCTGGATGTAGTCGACGTTGGCGCCCGTGGTGATCTCACCTGCCAAAACCACCAGGCCCGTGTTGGTCAGTGTCTCGGCCGCCACGCGGCTGTACGGGTCTTGGGCGAAAATGGCGTCCAGGATCGCGTCAGAGATCTGGTCGGCCACCTTGTCCGGATGGCCTTCAGAGACGGATTCCGAGGTGAAAAGAAAATCGTTCGCCATGTGAATAAACTCCTTGGTTGCAGCTTTTTTTGATGGGCGTTGCCCAAGCTGCAGGAGCCCTGGCGAACGCTTTAGCAGACTTGTTTTACGTCGCTCTGCAAGTTGCTCAGTTAACTCAGCGACCCGCACATTTTAATGCCTTCCTTGTTCCGACTGTTTGCTGCACTGCCTTTGTGGCTATTGCACCCCCTTGGCGCGCTCATGGGCTGGGTGGCTTTCGTGGCCTCCGGCACGTACCGGCGCCGCTTTCTGGCCAATGCCCGCCAGGCCGGCTACGGCTTCGGCTCAGTGGCGCCGGCCGTGGGGCACGCGGGGCGCATGGTGGCGGAGCTGCCGCGCATGTGGATGGGCAGGCAGCCGAGCTGCCAGATGCACAACGAGGAATGCGTGCGCCGGGCCTACGCCGCCGGGCGCGGCATCATCTTTCTGACGCCCCACCTGGGCTGCTTCGAACTGTCGGTGCAGCATGCGGCACGGCAATGGTCGGCCGAGCATGGCGAGATCACCATTCTCTACCGCCCCGCGCGCCAGCCCTGGCTGGCCCGCGTCATGGAGACGGCGCGCAACCGCCCCGGCGTGCAGGCCGTGCCGACCACGCTGGCTGGCGTGCGCCAGATGATCAAGGCGTTGCGCAAGGGCATGGCCGTGGGGCTGCTGCCAGACCAGGTTCCGCCCGAGGGGCAGGGTGTCTGGTCGCCGTTCTTCGGCCGTGATGCCTATACGATGACGCTGGCTGCGCGCCTGGCGTTGCAGACGGGGGCCGCTGTGATCGTGGCCCGTTGTGAGCGCTTGTCCTGGGGGCGGGGCTATGCGCTGTATCTTGAGGAGTTGCCCGTGCCCTTGTCCGAGAATCTGGAAGCTGCGGTGCAGCAGATCAACGAGGCGATGGAACACACCATCCGCCAATGCCCGCAGCAGTACCTGTGGGGCTATGCGCGCTACAAGCAGCCGCGCCGTGAAGCAGCTGCCGGCGAGGTGGGTGCATGAGCGGGCGCATCGGCGTGTGGCTGATGCGGTCGCTGGCTTGGATGCCGCTGCCGTGGCTGCGGGGGCTGGGTGCGTTTCTGGGGCGGCTGCTGTTCGTGCTGGCCGCGCCGCGCCGCAAGGTGGCGCTGCGCAATCTGGCGATGTGCTTTCCCGAGCTGACCGAGGCGCAGCGCGTGGAGCTGGCGCGCAGTAACTTCATCGTCTTTTGCCAGACCTGGCTGGACCGCAGCTGGCTGTGGGCCGCGCCGCGCGAGGTGGTAGCCGAGCGCGTGAAGCTGCAGGGCGCCGTGCATGAGCTCGATGGCGATACGCCCACCATCCTGTTCGCGCCGCATTTCTACAGCATGGACGCGGGCGGGCTGGCCTTGCCGCTGCACACCACGCGGCCCTTCACCTCGATCTTCTCCACCCATCCGGACCCGGCGGTCGATGAGTGGTTCATGTCGGGGCGCCAGCGCTTTGGCGACGTGCGCATGCTCAACCGCGCCGACGGGGTCAAGCCCATCATCTCCAGCCTGCGCAAGGGCGGTTTGCTGTACCTTTTGCCCGACATGGACTTCGGTCGCAACGACTCGGTCTTCGTGCCTTTCTTCGGCGTGAACGCGGCCACCATTCCCTCGCTGTCGCGCTTCGCGCGCCTGGGCCGGGCCAAGGTGCTGGGCATGTACACGCGCATGACGCCCACGGGCTACGTGGCCGAGATCACGCCGGCCTGGACGGATTTCCCCACCGACGATGTCGAGGCCGATACGGCCCGCATGAACCGTGAGCTGGAGGCGGCCATCCGCACCATGCCCGACCAGTACTACTGGGTGCACAGGCGCTTCAAGACCCGGCCCGAGGGCGAGCCTTCGATCTACTGAACGGGGCGGGACAGGAACTGCTCCAGCGCTTGCCGCACCGCATCGGGCTGCTCGTGCACGACCCAGTGCGAGGTGCCGGCCAGGTGCTGCACGGTCAGGCGCGGCACCCACGGCTCCAGACCTTCGACCAGTGCAGGCTGCAGCGCCGGGTCGCTGTCGCCCCAGAGCACATGCGTGGGCACGCCGATGTCCAGCATCTCGGGCGGCAGCCTCAGGTTGCGCAGTGCGTCGGCTGAGGCCGGATCTTCGGGCCGGGGCGGCACCAGGGGACTGGCGCCGTAGTAGTGGCAGGAGCCTTGCACGCCCAGGTCCCAGTGCTCGCGGTAGCGCTGCTGCAACTGCGGCGTGAGCCATCCGGGCAACTCGCCCTGCGGTGTGCGGAAAAATCCCAGCATGCGCTGCCAGTCGTTCTCGGCCAGCAGGGCGGGCGCATCAGGTCGGCGCAGAAAATGCATGTACTGGCTTGCGGCCTGCTGCACGGGGTTGTGCAGCAGTTCGCGCAGAAAGGCGCCCGGATGTGGGGCGTTGAGGATCATCAGCCGTTGCATCAGCCCGGGATGGCGGTTGGCCAGGCCCCAGGCCAGGGCACCGCCCCAGTCGTGGGCGATCACGCAGGCTGCGGGTGCGCCAGGGCTTTCGATGGCGATCAGCGCCGCCAGATCCTGCAGCAGGTGCTTGGCCTTGTACTGCTCCACACCGGCCGGCTGGCTGGAACGGCCAAAGCCCCGCAGATCGGGGGCGACGCAACGCCATTGCGTGCCGAACTGCTCCAGCATGCCTTCCCAGATGAAGCTGCCTTCAGGAAAGCCGTGCAGGAACAGCAGCAGTGGCTGGCCGGGTTCGCCGCTGACGCGGCAGTGCAGATGGATGCCGTGAGGCAGCTCGCGAATGCAGGTGGTCACCATGTTGCGCTCCTTGCGGGGCGCTGGCTACACGAGCGCCTCCAGGCGCTAATCTTGGGGGCTGTCGGTCGCGGCGGGCGTCGCAGTTGCGACGTTCGCGACGTCGGCGGGCCCGTCCGTGGCCGCCGGCGGATTCAGGCCTTCGGGATGACTCCAGTGCCACAGCAGCTGGGCCACCTCGTCCACGCCCTGCTTCTTGAGCGCGGAGAACATGCGCACTTCGCCACCACCGGCGTTGAGCCGCGTGATGGACAGCACCTTGGCCTGCTCGGCACGCGTGAGCTTGTCGGCCTTGGTCAGCAGCACGAGGAATTTCAGGCCTTCCTGCACGCGCGGGCGCATGGCGTCGAGCAGGGCTTCGTCCAGCTCCGTCAGGCCCAGGCGCGGATCGCACAGCAGCACGA
Organism: Acanthamoeba sp. SK_2022b; assembly: GCA_027943245.1. NCBI lineage: Eukaryota > Discosea > Longamoebia > Acanthamoebidae > Acanthamoeba > Acanthamoeba sp. SK_2022b. The sequence goes on from JANDJZ010000295.1 coordinate 25,781, forward strand.
TGGCCGACAGGCTCTCGCGGCTGACCAGATAGTTCAGCATCACGCGCTGCCAGCGCTGCTTGTCCGTGCGCGAGACGGCGGCATAGCCGTAGCCGGGCAGGTCGGCCAGCACGGCGTCGGTCACGCCCTGCTTGCCCAGGGAAAACAGGTTGATGTGCTGTGTGCGGCCAGGCTTCTTGGAGGCGAAGGCCAGCTGCTTTTGCTGCGTCAGCGTGTTGATGCAGGTGGACTTGCCGGCGTTGGAGCGGCCCACGAACGCTATCTCGGGCACATCGACCTTGGGAAGATGGTGCAACTGCGCAGCCGTCGTCAAAAAGCGCGCCGTGTGCATCCAGCCCATGGCCAGCTTGGGATCGATCAGGGAGGAAGTGGGGGCGGCATCGCCAGCCGGCGCAGCAGGATTCATGGTGTGGTCAGTCTCTCGGGGCCTCATTGTAGGTTCCCCCATGGAACCGGCGCGCCCAGCGGGCTATAGGCAACGGTGCTGACAAAGCGTGGCGCATGAAACTGGCGCACTCCAAAGTCGGAGACAGCGAGCAAGGGCCGCCCCGCCGCGAAGCTGTCGTCCCCTCCCCCGCGAAGCGGGCAGAGAGGTGGAAGGCGCGCAGCGCCTCAGGGGGAGCCTAAACCTCTTCGCTCCAGCAAAAGCCATCCCTCGCAATCATGGCGCTGGCTGCGCTGGGCCCCCAGCTGCCCGCCGCATAGCCGCGCGGCCCCGAGGTGTCGCTGCGCCAGTGCTGAAGGATGGGTTCCACCCAGCGCCAGGCCTGCTCCTGCTCGTCGCTGCGCACAAAGAGGTTCAGCCTGCCGGCGATCACGTCCAGCAGCAGACGCTCGTAGGCGCCCACGCGCTTGGCACCGAAGCGCTGGTCGAAGTCCAGGTTCAGGTGCACGGGGGCCAGCGAAGGCTCGGCCTGCTGCTGGGTGGCGCCCTGTGCCAGCAGGTGCAGCTCCAGCCCGTCCTTGGGCTGCAGATTGATCACCAGGCGATTGGCTTCGGACAGGGGTGAGCGGAAGATCGGGTGGGGCACGGGCCGGAAGTTCACGACGATGCGCGCGTCCCTTCCTGCCAGCCGCTTGCCGGTGCGGATGTAGAAGGGCACGCCGGCCCAGCGCCAGTTGCAGATCTCGGTGCGCAGGGCGACGAAGGTCTCGGTCTGGCTGCCCGCCGCCACGCCTTTTTCCTGCTGGTAGGCCGGCACGGGCTGGCCCTGGCTGGCGCCGGCCAGGTACTGGCCGCGCACCACGTGCTGGCTCAGAGTTTCCGGCGTCCAGGGCCTGAGCGACTGCAGCACCTTGAGCTTTTCGTCGCGGATGGCATGGGCCGATGCGTTGATCGGCGGCTCCATGCCGATGGCGCACAGCAGCTGCAGCGCATGGTTTTGCACCATGTCGCGCAGCGCGCCGGTCTGGTCGTAGAACGCGCCCCGGCTTTCCACGCCCAGTTCCTCGGCGATGGTGATCTGGATGTTGGCAATGGTCTCGCGCCGCCACAGCGGCTCGAACAGCGCATTGCCAAAGCGCAGCGCCAGAAGGTTCTGCACAGAGGGCTTGCCCAGGTAGTGGTCTATGCGGAACACCTGCTCTTCGCGCAGCACCTTGCGCAGCGTGGCATTGATGGCCTGGTTGGAGGCCAGGTCGTGGCCCAGCGGCTTTTCCAGCACCACGCGGGTGCGCGGGCCGTTCAGGCCCACGGCGGCGATCTGCTCGCAGACCGTGGTGAACAGGCTGGGGGCGGTGGCCACGTACATCACCACCGTTTCTGCGTCGCGCGCGGCCAGCGCCTGTGCCAGCTTCCCGTAGTCGGCGGGCTGCGACAGGTCCATGCGCAGGTAGTGCAGCAGGTCTGCGAAGCGGGCGAATTCCTCGGGGTTGGGGCGCTTGGACAGCTCGACGCCGTCAAAGCGCGACTGGATGAGGGCGCGGTACTGGTCGTCGCTCAGGTCATCGCGGGCCACGCACAGGATGCGGCCGCCCTCGGGCAGGGTGCCGTGGCGAAACGCCTGGAACAGCGCCGGCATGAGCTTGCGCCATGCCAGATCGCCCGTGCCGCCAAACAAGACCAGATCGAAACCCATGTTGCCTCCCGAGGTGAATATTTTGGTAACTGAGTTACCAATTTTTGAGGAAATCGAATAAATTATAGAGGTGCCACGTCATTTGATTGAAGTTTCAGATGATGATTGTTGTAATTTTATTACTTCTCTGCAAGCAGCCCTGTCGGTGAACCCCATGCTTATCCGTTGCGATCACGCCCTCGCCTGGCCTCTTTTGCAAAACCACGCCCGGGCCGTGATGCCCGAGTTCGACCTGCGCGGTGCCTTCGCCTCTGACCCCGCCCGGTTCGCGCGCTTCAGCCAGGAGGCTCCGCACTGCTTTGCGGACCTGTCCAAGAATCTGTGGGACGCGCAGGCCGAAGACCTGCTGCTGCAGCTGGCCCGCGATTGCGAGGTGGAGCGCCAGCGCGACGCCATGTTCGCGGGCGAGGCCGTCAACTCCACCGAGGGGCGTGCGGCGCTGCACACGCTGCTGCGCCATCCGCCCGGCAATGCGCCGCCGGGCCTGGCCTGGGCGCTGGCCCAGGTGCATGAGACGCTGGATGCCATGCTGGCCTATGCCGAGCGCGTGCGTGCGGACGCGGACATCACCGACGTGGTGTGCATGGGCATAGGCGGATCGGGTCTGGGGCCGCAGATGGCGGTCCAGGCGCTGCAAGGCCTGGGCGATGCGCGCCGGCGCATGCACTTCGTCTCGAACGTGGATGGCCATGCGCTGCAGGCCGTGCTCGGGGGCCTGCAGCCGCGCAGCACGCTGTTCATCGTGGCCTCCAAGGTGTTCAACACGCAGGAGACGCTGACCAATGCGCGCAGCGCACTCGACTGGTTCAACGAAAACGGCGGCAGCGAGGTGTCCCGCCATTTCGTCGCGCTGACCACCCATGCCGCTGCGGCGGCGCAGATGGGCATCACCACCACCTTCGGCTTCTGGGACTGGGTGGGCGGGCGCTATTCGCTGTGGTCGTCCATCGGACTGCCGGTGGCCGTTGCCGTAGGCGCTGCCGCGTTTCGCGCCATGCTGGCCGGTGCGCACGCCATGGACATGCATTTCCGCACGTCGCCGCTGCAGGCCAATCTGCCCGTGCGCCTGGGTCTGCTCGACGTCTGGTACCGCAATCTGCTGGGCTTTGGCAGCCGCTGCATCGCGCCCTACCACGCAGGCCTGCGGCGCCTGCCGGCCTATCTGCAGCAACTGGAGATGGAGAGCAACGGCAAGCGCGTGGACCGGCAGGGCCGGCCGCTGGCGCTGGGCTCGGCACCCGTGCTCTGGGGTGAGCCCGGCACGGATGGGCAGCATGCCTTCTTCCAGATGCTGCACCAGGGCAGCGACATCGTGCCGCTGGAGATCATTGCGGTGAAGCAGGCTTCGCACACCTTGCCAGGCCACCAGGAACAGTTGCTGGCCAACGCGCTGGCCCAGGCCCAGGCCCTGATGCAGGGGCGCGCCAGCGACGACGGGCACCGCCATTTCCCCGGCAACCGTCCCAGCAGCTTCCTGCTGCTGGACGCGCTCACGCCTGCGGCGCTGGGCGCGCTGGTTGCGCTGCAGGAGCACCGCGTGTTCGTGGCCGGCGCGCTGTGGGGCATCAACAGCTTCGACCAATGGGGGGTGGAGCTGGGCAAGCTGCTGGCGCGTGACCTTCAGCTGCGCCTGGGCAATGGCGACATGGCGGGGCTGGACGCCTCCACCGCCGGCCTGCTGCAGCGGCTGCGGGCCTGATGGCCTGAGGGCCTGGCCCCGCTCTACGCCTCCCGGAAACAGTTGACCGGCAGCCCTGGCACCTCGACGCGGCAATGCATCAGCGCCCCGGCAGGCACGGCGGCCCGGCGTTCTTCCTCGGGGCGGCCGTGCGCGGCGGAGGTGATGTAGAGCGTGCGCAGGTCTTCTCCGCCCAGGCAGACCATGGTGGGGCAGCGCACGGGCGTCTCGATGCGCTGCACGACTTCGCCCTGCGGGTCCAGCCGCAGCACGCAGCCGCCTTCGTACATGGCCACCCAGTAGTGGCCCCGGGTGTCGACGCAGGCACCATCGGGCCGGCCGCCGTACAGGCGCCCTTGCGTGCGGGGCGCGAAGGCCTTCCACAGTGCGCGGGCCCCCAGCGTGCCGGTGTCCAGGTCGAAGGCAAAGCGGTCTATGCGGTGTGCGGGCGTGTCGGCCCAGTACAGCCATGCGTCGTCGGGGCTGAAGGCCAGCCCGTTGGCCGTGGTGCAGTCGCCTGCCATGCGCTGGACCGCGTAGCCGCCGTTGTCCACCGCGCGCAGGCACCACAGTGCCGCCTCGGGCGCGGTCTTGGGTGCGAACAGGGAGCCCGCCCAGAAGCGGCCGGCTCGGTCGCAGCGGCCGTCGTTGAGGCGGAACTGGCGTGGATCGTGGTCCAGGCCGGCCAGCATGGTGATGTGGCCGGTGGCCGGATCCAGCAGGCCGAAGCCGTCTCGCAGGCCGATGACGATGCGGCCCTTGTCCGTGGGCGCGCAGCAGCCGGGCTCGCTGGGCGTGGCCCAGCTTTGCTGCTGGCCGCTGGCCGGGTCCCAGGCATGGATGCGCAGGCCCTGGATATCGCACCAGTAGAGCCGGCGATCAGCGGGGTGCCAGAAGGGCGATTCGCCCAGGGCGCTGGGAGGAACCGGGGCGATCTGCATGGCCATGGTCTGCTCGCTGGAAGTCATGGCCAGCATTCTAGGAGCGGCTCCCGCCAGACCGCTGCTCGCAGATAGTGTGTTGCGCAGATCAGGGATATCTCTAGTCAGGCATGTGCATAGAAGTATCGGCGGCCGGGCTGCCCGTACCAATGCACCCGCAGGCCTGTCCCCACAATCGGTCACCAGCGGCAGGGATGGACCGCGAAGACCACAGCATTCATTGCGAAGGAGACAGACATGCACAGCTTGCTCAGGGTGGGCGCGGCGCTGGCCGTGGCCGCATCGGCCGCCGGCGCACAGGCCGACACCGAACTCGTGATTGCGACCGTGAACAACGGCCACATGATCGAGATGCAGAAACTCTCTGCCCGCTTCGAGCAGGCCCACCCCGGCATCACGCTCAAATGGGTCACGCTGGAAGAGGGCATGCTGCGCCAGCGCGTGACCACCGACATCGCCACCAAGGGCGGCCAGTTCGACGTGATGACGGTGGGCCTGTACGAGGTGCCGATCTGGTCAAGGAATGGTTGGCTGCTGCCGATTGCCACCGATGCCGCCTATGACGCAGACGACTTGCTGCCTTCCATCCGCAAGGGCCTGTCGCACGAGGGCAGGCTTCACGCCCTGCCGTTCTATGGCGAGGCATCGATGCTCATGTACCGCCGTGATCTGGCCGAAAAGGCGGGTTTCACCATGCCCGCGCAACCGAGCTGGGAGCAGGTGCGGGAATTTGCCGCCAAGGCCCATGATCCCAAGGCTGGCGTCTACGGCATCTGCCTGCGCAGCAAGCCGGGCTGGGGTGACAACATGGCCCTGGTCACCACCATGGTCAACACCCACGGTGGCCAGTGGTTCGACATGCAATGGAAGCCGCAGCTGGACACACCGGCCTGGAAGAAGGCGGTGGGTTTCTATGTGGAGCTGCTGAAGTCCTACGGGCCGCCCGGCGCATCGGCCAACAGCTTCAACGAGAACCTGGCGCTGTTCAACGAGGGCAAGTGCGCGGCCTGGGTCGATGCCAGCATTGCGGCCTCGTTCGTGGGCGATCCACGGCAGTCCAAGGTGGCCGGCAAGGTGGCGTATGCGGCCGCTCCCGTGGCCTCCACGCCCAAGGGGGCGACGTGGCTGTGGACCTGGAACCTGGCCATTCCCGCCAGCTCCAGGAAGGTGGATGCGGCCCAGGCCTTCATCAAATGGGCCACTTCCAAGGAGTATGTGCAGTTGGTGGCGCGCGAGCATGGCTGGCGCGCCGTTCCCACGGGCACGCGGCAGTCCACCTATGCGAGCGCCGAGTTCCAGAAGGTCGCGGACTTTGCCGGCGCCGAGAAAAGCGCCATCGACAGCGTGAGCCTGAGCGATGCGACCGAGCCGCGCTCACCCTACATCGGCGTGCAGTACGTGGCCATCCCCGAGTTCCAGGCCATAGGCATTGCCGTGGGGCAGCAAGTCAGTGCGGCGCTGTCGGGCAAAGCCACGGTGGAGCAGGCGCTCAAGACCTCGCAGACCCTGGCGGACCGCGAGATGAGGAAAAGCGGCTACTACAAGTGATGGCTGCCTCGATGCTTCGACCAAGCCCCGCGCCCATGACGCGCCTGCTGCCCCGCGCGCTCATGGCTCCCGCCGTGGCCGTGCTGCTGTGCTGGATGCTGGTGCCGCTGCTGATGACGGTGTATTTCTCGTTCGTCGACTACAACCTCATGCAGCCGGGCGGCCACCCCTTCGTGGGCCTGCGCAACTACGAGTTCTTCGTCACCGACCCGGACTTCATGCCCGCCGTGCGCCAGACCCTGGTGTTCCTGGCCAGCGTGGTGTCGATCACCGTGGTGCTGGGCGTGCTGCTGGCGCTGCTGGTCAACGAGCCATTTCCGGGCCGCGGCATGGTGCGCGTGCTGCTGATCTCGCCCTTCTTCGTGATGCCCGCCGTCAACGCGCTGCTGTGGAAGCACATGATGATGAATCCCATCTACGGCGTGCTGGCCAGCCTGTGCAGGGCGCTGGGCCTGGAGCCTGTGGACTGGCTGACCGAGGTGCCGCTGCTGTCCGTGGTCATCATGGTGTCCTGGCAGTGGCTGCCTTTTGCCTGCCTGATCTTCATCACCTCGCTGCAGTCGCTGGACCGCGAGCAGATGGAGGCGGCGCGCATGGACGGCGCCAATGCCCTGCAACGTTTCCACCACCTCACGCTGCCCCATCTGGCCCGCCCGATGGCGGTGGTGGTGATGATCGAGATGATCTTCCTGCTGGGCGTGTTTGCGGAGATCGCCATCACCACGGCGGGCGGCCCGGGCAACGAGAGCACCAACCTCACCTATCTCATCTACAAGCAGTCGCTGATGCATTTCGACGTGGGCGTGGCCTCTGCGGGGGCATTGTTCGCCGTGGTGCTGGCCAACATCGTTGCCGTCTTCCTGATCCGCATCGTCGGCAAGAGCCTGGACTGAGCGCATGACGGCCCCTTCACTTTCCACCGCCTTGCGTGCCGCCGCGGCCTGGGCGCTGGCGCTGCTGCTGTTCTTTCCGCTGGGCTGGCTGTTCCTGACCGCGTTCAAGACCGAGCTGCAGGCCATTGCCGTGCCGCCGCTGTTCGTGTTCGAGCCCACGCTGGCCAACTTCGGCGAGGTGCAGCAGCGCAGCAACTACCTGCTGCACGCACGCAACTCCTTGGTCACCAGCCTGGGGTCCACCCTGGCGGGCCTGGCCATCGCCGTGCCCGCAGCCTATTCGATGGCCTTCTTTCGCACGCGGCGCACACGCGATGTGCTGATGTGGATGCTGTCCACCAAGATGATGCCCGCCGTGGGCGCATTGCTGCCCATCTACGTGCTGGCCCAGGGCGCCGGCCTGCTGGACACGCTCACGGTGCTGACCGTGGTCTTCACGCTGTCCAACCTGCCCATCATGGTGTGGATGCTCTACAGCGCGTTCAAGGACATCCCGCACGAGATCCTTGAAGCCGCGCGCATGGATGGCGCCGGCCTGTGGGCCGAGTTCCGCCATGTGGTGCTGCCGCTGGCGCTGGGCGGCATTGCCTCCACGGGCCTGCTGTGTCTGGTGCTGAGCTGGAACGAGGCCTTCTGGTCGCTCAACCTCAGCAGCGCGCGCGCCGGCACGCTGGCCACGCTGATCGCCTCCTACTCCAGCCCCGAGGGGCTGTTCTGGGCCCGTCTTTCGGCCGCCTCGCTTTTGGCCATCGCGCCCATCGTGGTGTTCGGCTGGTTCAGCCAGAAGCAACTGGTGCAGGGCATGACCTTCGGCGCCGTCAAGTAGCCGCTCTTCAAACCAAGAAAACCATGGCCTATCTGCAACTGCAAGACATGCGCAAGAGCTTTGGCGAGGCGCACATCATCCGTGGCGTGGACCTCGCCATCGAGCGCGGCGAGTTCATCGTCTTCGTCGGCCCCTCGGGCTGCGGAAAATCCACGCTGCTGCGCCTGATCGCGGGGCTGGAGTCCGTCAGCGCGGGCCATCTGCTGCTCGATGGGCGCGACATCACGCACGCGCCCTCGGGCCGGCGCGATCTGGCCATGGTGTTCCAGAGCTATGCGCTGTATCCGCACATGAGCGTGTACGACAACATGTCCTTTGCGCTGCGCCTGGCGGGCGTGCCGCGCAAGGAGATATTGCGCAAGGTCGGCCGGGCGGCAGAAACGCTCAATCTCACGGCCTGCCTGGAGCGCCGCCCGGGCGAGCTGTCGGGCGGGCAGCGCCAGCGCGTGGCCATCGGACGCGCCATCGTGCGCGAGCCCAAGGTCTTCCTGTTCGACGAGCCGCTGTCCAATCTGGATGCGGCGCTGCGCGGCAACACGCGCGTGGAAATCCTCAAGCTGCACCGTGCATTGGGCGCCACCACCATCTATGTGACGCACGACCAGGTGGAGGCCATGACCCTGGCCGACCGCGTGGTGGTGATGCGCGACGGCGCCATCGAGCAGGTGGGCTCTCCTCTGGAGCTCTATGACCGCCCGGCCAACCGCTTTGTCGCGCAGTTCATCGGCATGCCGCCGATGAACCTGCTGGCGGCCCATGCCGTGCCGGGCCTGTCGGCCAGCACGCAGGGGCGCTTGCCGCCGGACGGCACGCTGGGCATACGCCCCGAGGCGCTGCGCCTGTCCCAGGCAGATGCAGGTCCCAGTGATGGGGCTGGCGTCCAGGGGCGCGTGGACCTGATCGAAGCCTTGGGTGCCGACACGCTGGTCCATGTGGACGTGGCCGGCGTGCCGCTGGTGGCGCGCCAGACCGAGCGCATGCCGCTGGCCGTGGGCGATGGGGTGAGGGTGTCCCTCGACCCGGGCTGCATGCTCCATCTGTTCGACCGCGATGGCCGTGCGCTGGCGGCCTGCTGAGCCTGGCGGCCGAGCCCTGCCTTCTTCTTTCCGTCTCTTCCCATCCCTTTGTCCGGGACACCATGAACGCGACTGCCTCCTCCCTTTCCCGCCCCACGGTGCTGCACCTGGGACTGGGCTCTTTCCATCGCGCGCACCAGGCTGCCTACCAGCAGCGATTGATGGATGCGGGCGACACGCAGTGGGCGCTGGTGGGCGCCAATCTGCGCCCTGACATGGCGCAGACGCTGCACGCCCTGGTGCGCCAAGGCGGTGCCTACACGCTGGAGACGATTGCGCCCAACGGCACGGTGCACTACCAGTGGATGGATGCCTTGAGCGAGGTGATTCCGTACGCGCCCGGGCTGGCCGCCGTCGTGCAGCGGGGCGCCTGGCCGGCCACCCGCATCATCTCCTTCACGGTCACCGAGGCCGGTTACTGCCTGGATGGTCAGGGAGCGCTCGACGCCGCGCATCCCGATCTGGCGCAGGACCTGGAGCGCGCACGCCGGGGCGAGGCGGGGACCACCATCTATGGCGTGCTCTGCGCCATCCTGCAGGCGCGCCGCGCCACCGATGCCGGCCCCGTCACGCTGCTGAGCTGCGACAACCTGCGCCACAACGGCGACCGCCTGCGCGCCGGCCTGCTGGCCTTCATGCGCCAGGCACAGCTGCATGGGCTGGCCGACTGGGCACAGCGGCATACCAGCTGCCCCAACGCCATGGTCGATCGCATCACTCCCCGCCCGCCACCGGAGCTGCGCGCGCGCGTGCTGGCCGCCACCGGCCGCGACGACGAGGCCGCGGTGATGGCCGAGCGCTTCACGCAATGGGTGATCGAGGACCGCTTCATTGCCGGGCGCCCCGCCTGGCAGACCGTGGGCGTGGAGCTGGTGCCCTCGGTGGCGCCTTACGAAGAGGCCAAGATCCGCATCCTCAACGCCAGCCACAGCTGCATCGCCTGGGCCGGGACGCTGGCGGGCCTGGAGCATATCCACGAAGGCTGCGCCGTGCCCGCGATACGCCAGATGGTCTGGGACTACGTGACCCGGGATGTGATCGCCTGCCTTTGCGCACCGGGCCGGCCCAGCCCGCTGGACCTGCCGGCCTACCGTGACACGGTGCTGGAGCGCTTTGGCAATGCCGCCCTGCGCGACACCAACCAGCGCGTGGCGGCCGATGGGTTTGCCAAGATCCCCGGCTTCATCGCGCCCACGCTGCGCGAGCGGCTGGCGGACAACGCCGCCATCGATGCCGCGGCCATGCTGCCAGCGCTGTTCCTGGCCTTCCTGCAGCGCTGGCACCGGGGCACACTGCCCTATGCGTACCAGGACCAGGCCATGGACCCGGCGGTGGCGCATGCCATCTGCGCGGCGCCCGATCCCGTGGCCTCGCTGTGCGCCGAGCCGCTGCTGTGGGGCGAGGTGGCAGGCCATCCGCAGCTGGTGGAGTCGGTGCGCCGGGCCTCGGAGCGGGTACGGGCATTTGTGGACAGAACCGAAACATGCACAAGGCGGAGCTGACATGCGCATAGCCATCGTGGGCGAGGCCCTGATCGATTTCACCGCCACGGGTGGCCTGGCCTTCCAGGGCCATGAGGGCGGGGCGCCCGCCAATGGCGCCATCGCGGCGGCGCGGCTGGGGCAGGCCACGGGCCTTGTCTCGCAGCTCTCGGAGGACCTCTTTGGCGAGCGCCTGTTCGCGCACCTGCAGCGCAACGGCGTGGACATGCGCCTGGTGCAGCGCTGCAGCGCGCCCAGCACGCTGGCCTTTGTGGAGCGCGGCGAACACACCAACCGCTATGCCTTCTACATGCAGGGCACGGCCGACACGCTGTGGGCGCCTGCCGAGCTGCCGAAGTTGCCGGACGAATGCCGCATCCTGCAGTTCGGCTCCATCGCGCTGCTGCATGCGCCTGCGGGGCCGCGCATCCTGGATCTGGTGGCCGCGCAGCGCGGTCGGCGCCTCATCGTCTTCGACCCCAATGTGCGCCCCACGCTGATCCGCGATGCGCAGGCCTTCCGGCGCGACTGCCTGGCCTGGCTGGCCCTGGCCGACCTGGTCAAGCTCAGCGACGAGGATGCGGCCTTCATCGCGCCCGGTCAGCCGGTGCTGGAGGCTGCCGGGAGCTGGCTGTCGCGCGGGCCCAGGGCCGTGGTGCTCACGCAGGGGGCCGAGGGGGCCACCTTGCTGCGCGCAGGCCACGCGCCGCTGTCGGTGAGCCCGCCTGCAGTGCCGCTGGCGGACACCATCGGCGCGGGCGACACCTTTGGCGCGGCACTGTCCGTGGCGTTGCTCGAGCGCGGCGTGGAGCAGGCGCAGCAGTTGAAGTCCCTGCCAGATGCCGCGTGGCGCGAGGTGCTGCGCTTTGCGGCCACGGCTGCCGCGCTCAATTGCACGCGCGCCGGCGCCCAGCCGCCCTGGCGTGCGGAGCTGGATGCCGCGCTTGCGGGCCTGGATGCTGCGCAGGCGCAGCAGCACCACAGGGCGTAGCGGCCGCCGGTGTTACCGTGCGCCCTGTGCCCGTCTCCATCGTCCCTGATTGACCGACTGCCATGCCCAGCACACGCCGCCGCCCGCCGCGCCAGCGCCATCCCGAACTGGAGCGCGACTTTGTCCGCACGCCCGCCCTCGGCTATGAAGACGTGGAGGGCAGTGGCCTGGTGCGCTGCCTGGCGCATGGTTTCCCGAGTCCGCTGGTGCGCTGGCATTTCCATGACGAGTACGAGCTGCATCTCATCACCCACACCTCGGGCCGTGCCTTCGTGGGTGACTGGATAGGGCCGTTCGAGCCGGGCCACCTCGTGCTGTGCGGGCCGCGCCTGCCGCACAACTGGATATCGTTCGACGTGCCCGAGGCCGGCGCGCCCGAACGCGATCTCGTCATCCTGTTCAACCACGATCCCATTGCCCGTGCGGCCGAGCAGATCCCCGAGATGCGCGAGGTACTGCAGCTGCTGGACCGCGCGCGCCACGGCATCGAGTTCTTCGGCATGGCCGAGGCAGCGCGCGCGCACTGGGAGGGGGTCCGGGGTGCGCGCGGCATGCGCCGCTTCGCGGCCTTTTGTGATCTGCTGTCCGATCTTTCCGAATGCACGGACTACCGGCTGCTGTCGGCCGTGCAGATGCAGGGCGTGCAGGCCGAGGCCCAGGTGGACCAGATCAACGAGGTGGTCAACCGCATCATGGCGCGCGTGAACGAGCCGCTGAGCCTGGCGGACGTGGCGGCCGAACTGGGCATGAGCGAAAGCCGCTTCAGCCGTTTCTTTCGCCGTGCCACAGGCAACAGCTTCACCGACTTTGTCAGCCGCGTGCGCATCAACAGTGCCTGCCATCTGCTCATGCAGACCGATTGCTTCATCGCCGATATCTGTTTTCAGGTCGGCTTCAGCAATCTGGCCAACTTCAACCGGCGCTTCCTTGAAATCAAGGGGATGACGCCCTCGGAATTCCGCAGGCAGGCCGAAAGCCGCTTCGGCGCGGGCTGAGGCGGGCGAGGGACCTGGAATCCGGCAAAGAAGGGGTGTGGTATTGCGCGCCACATGGGTAGAGCCCTTATTGCCGCGCTGGCACAGATCGATATGCTGGGTTGCGAAAAACACATGTTCCGCATCGGATCCGTGGCCAGTTTGTGACCACGATCAAGGAATGTGTCTTCCTCTGCGCGCAGGGGCGAAAGCAGGGTTCCTGACGATATCAATCACAGGGGGCCCCATTGTAGAATCCGCCGAATTTTGCGCTTTCAACAACAGAACCACGCCCTCGATATGAAGTTGCTTGCCTCTTTGCTGACGGCTGCCATTCTTGCTGCAGCCCCCGCCTTTCCCGCTTTCTCCGCTGGCGAGGCACCTGCTGCCCCGGCTCAGCCGAAGGCGGCCAAGGCCGATCTGGCGAAGGGCGAGGCCAGCTACACCGCCGTCTGCGCGGCATGCCATGCGGCCGACGGCAATTCGACGGTGCCCATCCAGCCCAAGCTGGCCGGCCAGCATCCCGAGTACCTGGTCAAGCAGTTGCTGGAGTTCAAGGACGACAAGCGCAAGGACCCGGTGATGAAGGGCTTTGCCAGCATGCTCAGCGAGCCTGACATGAAGAACATCGCCGCCTGGCTGCATGCGCAAAAGCCCAAGGACGGCTTTGCCAAGGACAAGGACCTGGTGGCCATGGGCGAGCGCATCTACCGTGGTGGCATCCAGGAGCGCAACATCGCCGCCTGCGCAGGCTGCCACAGCCCCAACGGCGCCGGCATCCCGGCCCAGTACCCGCGTCTGGCCGGCCAGCACGCCGACTACACCACCACCCAGCTCACGGCCTTCCGTGACGGCAAGCGCGGCAATAGCATTCAGATGACGCAGGTTGCTGCCAAGCTTAACGATCGCGAAATCAAGGCCGTGGCAGACTACATCGCTGGCCTGCGTTGATGTGCTCCCGGAACCGATGCGGTTCCCAGGGTAATCACCGGGAACCTATTGCCCTATAGACGCCCCAAGCCAGGCGGGTCCATCGCATGAATGCAGATGGTCCCGCTTTTTTCATTCGGGTTTTGGTTTTTCGCTCTTCATGTCAGACAACTCTTCCGGTGCCGCTCTTGCCTCCCCCCGCCCGCAGGCCGCGCGCGCGATGCTGGAGCTGCTGGCATCGATGCGCTTTGCGATCTCGCTGCTGACGGTCATCTGCATTGCCTCGGTGATCGGCACCGTGCTCAAGCAGCATGAGCCGGTGGGCAACTACGTCAACCAGTTCGGACCGTTCTGGGCCCAGCTGTTTCTTGCGCTCAAGCTCAATGCGGTCTACAGCGCCTGGTGGTTCCTGCTGATCCTGGCCTTTCTGGTTATCAGCACCTCGCTGTGCGTGGCACGCCATGCGCCCAAATACCTGGCCGATCTGCGCAATTTCAAGGAAAACGTTCGCGAGCAAAGCCTCAAGGCCTTCAGCCACCGTGCGCAGAATGTGGTGCCCGGCAGCACCGAGGAAGCCGCCAGGCGCCTGGGCCAGCAGCTGGTGTCGGGCGGCTGGAAGGTGCGGCTGCAGCAGCGCGATACGGCGGCCGGTCCCGGCACGGGCTGGATGCTGGCGGCCAAGGCGGGCGCGGCCCACAAGCTGGGCTACATCGCCGCCCATGGCGCCATCGTGCTGATCTGCCTGGGGGGGCTGTTCGACGGTGACCTTATCGTGCGTGCGCAGATGTGGCTGGGAGGCAAAACACCTTATACCGGCGGTGGCCTGATCTCCGAGGTGTCCGAGCAGCACCGGCTGAGCGAACGCAACCCCACCTTCCGCGGCAACCTGCTGGTGACCGAGGGCGGCACGGCGGGCACGGCCATCCTGTCGCAGTCCGATGGCGTGCTGCTGCAGGAGCTGCCCTTTGCGGTGGAGCTCAAGAAGTTCATCGTCGAGTACTACTCCACGGGCATGCCCAAGCTGTTTGCCAGCGAGGTCGTCATCCACGACAAGGCCACGGGCGAGAAGCTGGAAAAGCGCATCGAGGTCAACCACCCGGCCAGCTACCGCGGCATCGAGATCTACCAGTCCAGCTTTGATGACGGCGGCTCGTCGGTGAAGCTGCATGCCGTGCCGCTGGAGGCCGGGACCAAGCCCTTCGATGTCGAAGGCGTGATTGGCGGCTCCAGCCAGTTCACGCGCAAGCTCGCCGACGGCAAGGACGAGGCGCTGACGCTGGAGTTTGCCGAGCTGCGCACCATCAACGTCGAGAACTTCGGCGGTGCGGGCGGCGCCAGTGGCAGCGCCACCGATGTGCGCAAGGTGGACCTGAAGCAGGCCATCGACGAGCGCCTGGGCGCGGCCCACAAGACCGTGACCAAGAAGGAGCTGCGCAACATCGGCCCCAGCATCCGCTACAAGCTGCGCGATGCCGCGGGCCAGGCGCGCGAGTTCCAGAACTACATGCTGCCCGTGGACACGGGCGACGGCCAGCGCGTGTTCCTGCTGGGCGTGCGCGACAACCAGGCCGACGCCATGCGCTATCTGCGCATTCCCGCCGACCCCGAAAGCGAAATGGACACCTTCCTGCGCCTGCGCAGCGCGCTGCAGGATCCCAAACTGCGCGAGCAGGCGGCCCGGGCCTATGTGGCCAAGGCCATCGATTCCTCGCGCTCCGAACTGAGCGGTGCGCTGGCGCAGTCGGCCACCAAGGCGCTGGAGCTGTTCGCGGGACAGACCGACAAGAAGGGTCCCGATGGCAAGCCGCTGGGCGGGCTGCAGGCCATCTCCGATTTCATGGAAAGCAATGTGCCCGCGGCCGAGCGTGAACGCGCGGGCGAGGTGCTGGTGCGCATTCTCAATGGCGTGCTGTTCGAGATGGCCCAGATCGTGCGGGCCCAGGCCGGCCAGGCACCGCTGGAGCCCAGCGAGCAGACGCAGTCCTTCATGACACAGGCCGTGTTCTCGCTCAGCGACGCGCAGTTCTACCCCGTGCCCATGGTCTTCATGCTGCAGGACTTCAAGCAGGTGCAGGCCAGCGTGTTCCAGGTGGCGCGTGCGCCGGGCAAGAACGTGGTGTATCTGGGCTGCCTGTTTCTCATCATCGGCGTGTTCTGCATGCTGTACGTGCGCGACCGCCGCATCTGGATCTGGCTCACGCCTCGCGATGGCCAAAGCCATGCCGAAATGGCCTTGTCCACCAATCGAAAAACGCTCGATGGTGATAGAGAATTCGCCATGCTGGCCGGCAAGCTGATAGGCGCCGAGCCCATCCACAAGAAACCCCCCGGAGGTTCCGCATGAACACCGCCACCACGACGACTTTGACGCTCAACGAGGGCTTCTTCGCCCGCCGCAACTGGTTCGACTGGGTGTTTGCGGCCCTCGTGGCGGCGGGGCTGCTCTATGCGCTGCAGCGCTATGGCGAGTACATGGATGTCTACGAGAAGTGCATCCTGGTCGGCACCATTCCCGCGGCCATCTGGCTGGGCTGGTTCTGGCGCTCGCTGCGGGCGCTGATGCTGGTGGTGGCCGGGCTGTCGCTGCTGGCCATTGCGCTGTACCAGGGGCCGGAGGGGGCGCAGCTGGCGCGCTCGGACACGGTGTTCGGCCTCAAGTACTTCCTGTCCAGCCAGTCGGCCATCCTCTGGATGAGCATGGTGTTCTTCATCAGCACCGTCTTCTACTGGATCGGCATGTTTGCGCGGGGCGAGGGCACGGCGCTGTCGCTGCTGGGCTCGCGCCTGGCCTGGCTGGCCGTGACGCTGGCGCTGGTGGGCACCATGGTGCGCTGGTACGAGAGCTATCTGATCGGCCCTGACGTGGGGCACATCCCGGTCAGCAACCTCTATGAAGTGTTCGTCATGTTCTGCTGGATGACGGCGCTGTTCTATCTGTACTACGAACAGCACTACGACACGCGCGCCCTGGGTGGCTTCGTGATGCTGGTGGTCAGCGCGGCCGTGGGCTTTTTGCTGTGGTACACGCTGGTGCGCGAGGCGCACGAGATCCAGCCCCTGGTGCCGGCGCTCAAGAGCTGGTGGATGAAGCTGCATGTGCCGGCCAACTTCATCGGCTACGGCACCTTCGCGCTGGCGGCCATGGTCTCCTTCGCCTACCTCATCAAGCAGCAGGCCACGGAGACGCGCTGGTACAAGCTCGCCCCGCTGTGGATGCTGGGCGTGGTGCTGTGCTTCGAGCCCATCGTTTTCCGCAAGGGTGCGACCGACAACGGCGGCAGCTACTGGATGGTGTACTTCGGCGTCTCGGCGCTGATCGTGGCCGGCATCCTGCTGGCGCGCAAGCGCATCGCCGAGCGGCTGCCCAGCTTCGAGCTGCTGGACGATGTGATGTACAAGTCCATCGCCGTGGGCTTTGCCTTCTTCACCATCGCCACCGTGCTGGGCGCGCTGTGGGCGGCCGAGGCCTGGGGCGGCTACTGGAGCTGGGATCCCAAGGAAACCTGGGCGCTGATCGTCTGGCTCAACTACGCGGCCTGGCTGCACATGCGCCTGGTCAAGGGCCTGCGCGGCACCGTGTCCGCCTGGTGGGCGCTGGGCGGGCTGGCCATCACCACCTTCGCCTTCCTGGGCGTGAACATGTTCCTGTCGGGACTGCACAGCTACGGCGAGCTGTGATCCGCTGCTGATTCGGACCGCCGCCGAATAAAGGGCTGCATGCGCCGGCGCGCATGCAGCCCTTTTTGTATCCGGCTCTTTTTCATGGCAGTTGAGGCTGGGGCGTAGCATGGAACTTGCGCGGGCCTGCAAGGCTCCCAATCGTCATGCCGCCCGGCACCCCTGCCGCAGCAGGCACTTTCGGAGATTCCCATGCTGATCCGCTCCCACGACAACGGCTTCCAACATCCGCAAGGCAGCGAAATCACGCCCCGGGCGAGCTACCTGCAGCGCCGGGCCTGGCTGCAGTACCTGGCCGCAGGTTCGGCCGGTGCCGCCTTGCCGGGCTGGGCGGCAGGCGTGCAGCGCCCCGGCAAGCTGGCGGCGCTGGCTTCCGTGCCTTCGCAGGTGCCGGGTGCGAACTCCATGGAGCGCGTCACCGCCTATGCCGATGCGTCGCAGTACAACAACTTCTACGAATTCGGCCTGGACAAGGACGATCCTGCCAAGAACGCCCATACGCTCAAGACGCGGCCGTGGACAGTGAAGATCGAAGGCCTGGTCCAGCAGCCGCAGACACTGGACCTGGATGCGCTGCTCAAGCTCGCACCGCTGGAAGAGCGCATCTACCGGCTGCGCTGCGTGGAAGGCTGGTCCATGGTGATTCCCTGGGTCGGCTATTCCCTGGCCGAGCTGCTGCGCAAGGTGCAGCCGCTGGGCAGTGCCAAGTACGTGGAATTCGTGACCCTGGCCGACAAGGCGCAGATGCCGGGCCTGCGCAGCGGCGTGCTGGGCTGGCCTTACACCGAGGGGCTGCGCCTTGATGAAGCCATGCACCCGCTGACGCTGCTGGCCTTCGGCATGTATGGCGAAGTGCTGCCCAACCAGAATGGCGCGCCCGTGCGGCTGGTCGTGCCGTGGAAATACGGCTTCAAGAGCGCCAAGAGCATCGTTGCCATCCGCCTGACCGACAAGGAGCCGGGCACGGCCTGGAACAAGGCGGCGCGCAACGAGTACGGCTTTTATTCCAATGTGAATCCGGACGTGCCGCACCCGCGCTGGAGCCAGGCCACGGAGCGGCGCATTGGCGAGGATGGCCTGTTCGCCAAGAAGCGCAAGACGCTGCTGTTCAACGGCTACGAAGCCCAGGTCGGCCAGCTCTACACGGGCATGGATCTGAAGAAGTTCTATTGATGCGGCCCATGCAATGACGGTGTTACAGCGCCTTTTGCTGCACCGGGCGGCCAAGCCGCTGGTGTTTCTTGTGTGCCTGCTGCCGTTTGCGTGGCTGCTGGCCGGAGCCATCCTGAACACTCTCGGCGCCAATCCGGCCGAGGCCCTGCTGCGCTCCACGGGGGACTGGACGCTGCGCTTTCTGTGCGTGGTGCTGGCCGTGACACCGCTGCGCCAGGCGCTGGGGCTGACGGCGCTGGCGCGCTTTCGGCGCATGCTGGGCCTGTATGTGTTCTTCTACGCCGTGCTGCACCTGCTGTGCTATGCGTGGTTCGACATGGGGCTGGACTGGGGCGAGATCGTGCTCGACATCCCCAAGCGCCCGTTCATCCTCGTGGGCTTTGCGGCCCTGCTCTTGCTGACCGCGCTTGCCGCCACATCGCCGCACCGTGTGCTCCGGGCCATGGGCGCAAAGCGCTGGCAATGGCTGCACCGCTGCATTTATGCGGTGGCGCCGCTGGCCCTGCTGCATTTCTTCTGGATGCGCGCGGGCAAGAACAACTTCGCCGAGGTCGGCGTATACGCCGCCATTCTTGCGCTGCTGCTGGGCTGGCGTGTGGCCCATGCACTGCGCCGCCGGCGCGCCAGAAGCTAGCCGGCGACGGCGCGCAGGGCAGGGCGCAGCTGGCGGGTGACGGGGTCGATGTCCGCCATGGGCAACTGGTAGTTGCGCTGGTCGAACAGATCAATGCCGCACTGCAGGCCTTCCAGCCAGTTGAACAGGTCGGCAATCGCCTTGGCGCCCATGATGGGCGCGCCGTGCTGGGGCACGATCATGTCGATGGGCAGCTGGCGCGCCATCTGCACCCACAGCCGCAGGATCTTGTTGGAGACCATGTAGCGGCGGTGAAAGCCTTCCATGCGCACGATGTGCGGCACCAGATCGGTCACCGGCACCTGTGCCTCGATGCCGTTCATCAGGGACACGCCCAGGTCGCCCGTAAACAGGATGCGGCTGACGGGATCGTAGAAGTGGAAGTTGCCCTCGGCATGCAGGAAGTGGGCGGGCAGCAGGTGCAGCTCATGGCGGCCCAGCGGCAGCCGGCCGCCGGCGTCCGGCACGCCGATCACGCGGTTCTCGGTCTTGCCGACCTTGGTGAAGTGGGGCGCAAAGCGCTCCCAGATGCGCGAGATCACCAACTGGGCCTTGGTGCTGGTCATCCAGCGATCCAGCGAGGCAATGATGTCGGGATCGGCGTGGGAGGCAATCAGATAGGAAAGCTTGTGCGGCGCGAAATGCCGAGACATGCCCATGAACAGCTCGTTGAACGCGAGATTGCCGCCCGGATCGATGATGGCGCCCGTGTCGTCATCGACGATGAGGAACTGGTTGGCCTGGATGGCCTGTCCATCTTCCTCGATGAGGTCGGTGAACATCAGGCAGGCGTGGTTTTTGTCTCGGTAAAGCTCTACGGGCATGGCGGGTTGTCGAGGGACAAGATGCGGTCACTCTAAGCGCCATGCCATGCAGCGGGGTTGACGTGCATCAAGCCGCAGTGCGGCTGCCGCGTCAGTCGGCCTGTGGCCTGCGGGAGTCCGAGGCGCCCGTGGGCGTGGAGCTTTCCTCGACGGCTGCATTGGAGGGGCCGGTCGGCAAGGTGGTGGGCGCCGGTGCGGGCGTTGCCCGCTCGGCCGGGCTGGAGATGCCCAGGGTCTGCGGCAGCGTGGCGCGGTGGCTGGCGGCTGGCGAGCTGGGCAGGAACAGAGGCCCCTTCTGCCCACAGGCCGCAAGGGACGCCGCACAGGCCCCAAGGGCAATGCACCTGACTAGAATTTGCGAGGCTTTCAACATAAGCGAATTGTAATGACCGACCAAGAATTTCTGGACCTTGCCGAACGACTGCTGCTGGCGGTGGAGCAAGACTGCGATCGCATCAACGATGAAACCGATGCCGACCTCGATGCCCAGCGCGTGGGAGGCATGGTGACCCTGGTCTTTGCCAACCGCAGCCAGATCGTGATCAACCAGCAAAAGCCGCTGCATGAGATCTGGCTGGCCGCCAAGGCCGGCGGCTTCCACTACCGCTACGACGCGTCGCAGGGCGCCTGGCTCGATACCAAGGGCGCGGGCGAGTTCTTCGCCAACCTGAGCCGCTACGCCACCGAGCAATCGGGCCTGGCGCTGCAGTTCTCGGCACGCTGAGACCCCGGCTTTCGGCTGGCTCCAAAAGAAAAGCCCGGCATGGCCGGGCTTTCTTGCGTGGTCGACCGCCTCAGTTGCGGAACAGGTCGAGGATGCGGTTGCGCTCCTCGGTGGCGGGCGGGGGCGTGGCGCCTGCGGCGCTGCCCGTGGATGCACTGTCCATGCCAAGGCTGCTGACGCCGCCGTTGCGCGCGTTTTCCTCGTAGTACCACTCGCCGCCCATGTTCACGACGCCAGGCGGCACGGGCATCTCGGCCACGGGAACGCCCTTGAGCGCGTGCTGCATGAAGCTGATCCAGATCGGCAGGCTCAGGCCGCCGCCGGTCTCGCGGCTGCCCAGGTTGCGCGGCGTGTCGTAGCCGATCCAGGATACGGCGGCCAGCGTGGGCTGGAAGCCCGCAAACCAGGCATCCACCGAATCGTTGGTCGTGCCGGTCTTGCCATACAGGTCGGGGCGCTTGAGCGTGGACTGCGCGCGCGCTGCAGTGCCCACGCGCGCCACGTCCTGCAGCAGGCTGTCCATGATGAAGGCGTTGCGCGCGTCGATGGCCTGGGGCAGTTCCTGCACCGGGGGCGGTGTGAATTCGGACAGGATGCGGCCCTTGTGATCGGTGACGCGGGAAATCAGCCAGGGATTGACGCGGTGGCCGCCGTTGGCGAACACGGAGTAGCCTGCCGCCAGCTGCAGCGGCGTGACGGCACCTGCGCCCAAAGCCATGGTCAGGTAGGCCGGGTGCTTGGCGGCGTCAAAGCCGAAGCGCGTGACCCACTCCTGGCCCTGCTTGGGTCCCACGGCCTGCAGCAGCCGGATGGAGATCATGTTCTTGGACTTGTTCAGGCCCGTGCGCATGGTCATCGGCCCGTCGTAGCGGCTGTCGTAGTTCTTGGGCTCCCAGGGCTGCCCCCCCGTCACGCCCGCACTGAAGAACAGCGGCGCGTCATTGATCATGGTGGAGGGCGAGAAGCCCTTTTCCAGCGCCGCGGAGTAGATGAAGGGCTTGAAGGCCGAGCCGGGCTGGCGCCAAGCCTGGG
Source organism: Acanthamoeba sp. SK_2022b (assembly GCA_027943245.1). Classification (NCBI taxonomy): domain Eukaryota; phylum Discosea; order Longamoebia; family Acanthamoebidae; genus Acanthamoeba; species Acanthamoeba sp. SK_2022b. The sequence continues at coordinate 47,262 of JANDJZ010000295.1, forward strand.
TCACATGATTGAACTTGTTCTTCTGGAAGTCGAAGCCGCCGATCAGGGCGCGCAAGGCGCCCGTCTGGGGAACCAGGGCCACGAAGGCGCCTTCCACCTCGGGCAGCTGCGTGATTTCCCAGGTGTTCTTGGGCGTCTTGACCACGCGGATCACGGCGCCGGGACGTATCTTGATGTTGGGCGGTGCCTTGGGGTTCAGGCCCGATTCGGCAGGCTTGAGGCCTTCGCCCGTGATCTCGATCTGCTCGCCGTCGGCACGGGCCGCCAGGATCTTGCGCGGGTTGGCATCCAGCACCACGGCGGCGAGCACGTCTCCGTTGTCGGGGTGGTTGGCCAGGGTGTCGTCAATGGCGTCTTCACGGTCCTCGGCGTCGGCGGGCAGGGCCACGAACTTCTCGGGGCCGCGGTACTTCTGGCGGCGCTCGTAGTCCATGATGCCGCGGCGCAGCGCGGCGTAGGCGGCTTCCTGTTCGCCGGCATTGATGGTGGTGTAGACGTTCAGGCCGCGCGTGTAGGCCTCGTTGCCGTACTGGGCAAAGATCAGCTGGCGCGCCATTTCGGCCACGTACTCGGCATGCACCCGGGTGTTGAAGGAGCCTGTGCGGATCTTCAGCGGCTCGGCCTTGGCTTCAGTGGCCTGGGCCGCCGTGATGAAGCCGTTTTCCTCCATGCGCTCGATGATGTAGAGCTGGCGCGAGCGGGCGCGCTTGGGGTTGCTGATCGGGTTGTAGGCCGAGGGCGCCTTGGGCAGGCCGGCCAGCATGGCCGCTTCGGCGACGGTGATGTCCTTCAGTGGCTTGCCGAAATAGGCTTCACAGGCGGCGGCAAAGCCATAGGCCCGATTTCCCAGATAAATCTGGTTCATGTAGATCTCGAGAATCTGGTTTTTGCTCAGCAGATGCTCTAGCTTGAAAGTCAGTAAGACTTCGTAAATTTTGCGTGTAAAAGTTTTCTCGGAAAACAGATAGACATTGCGTGCCACCTGCATGGTGATGGTCGATGCGCCCTGGCTTTTCACGCGGCCCAGATTGGCCAGCGCGGCGCGCGCCATACCTTTGTAGTCGACGCCACCGTGCTCGAAAAAGCGGGTGTCTTCAATGGCCAGCACCGCGTCGGTCATCACTTTGGGGATGTCCTGGATGGGTGTCAGCGTGCGCCGCTCCTCGCCGAACTCGCCCAGCAGGGCGCCTTCGCTGGAGTACACGCGCAGCGGAAGCTTGGGCCGGTAGTCGGCCAGCTCGGACACGTCGGGCAGGTTGGGGTAGGCCATGGCCAGGGCCACGGCCACGGTCAGCATCAGGGCCAGCGCGCCGGCGACGGCGATGCCCGCCAGCCATAGCAAGGCCTTGGGAAACCAATGCATGGGCTTGGACGGAGCGGAGCGAGGCTTTCCAGCCTGGGGTTCTCGGGAGTCTGAGGACGGCATGTCGCAGGGAGTGCTGAGGAGTGCCGCATTATAAAAATGCGTTCCCCAGGGGGTCGGTAGGAGGCGGCTGCACACGGTTGCCAGCATGGCCGCATGCCTCGCATCCTAAGCCAGGCGTACAGGCCGACATGCAAGCAGGGGTGCATTCCTGTCGCATTTGATGGCCCGCAACAATGTCTGTTTTTGGCCACTACCGTCAACCGTGCTCCGGCAGGCATGGTGAGTTGCGCGCAGTCTTGCTGATAGCATTCAACCTATATGTGAAGGTTTGTTGCGTTCTTTACATACACAAGAAGAGGGAGGGCAAGTTGATTGCTATGGGATCCTTATTCAGTCGCCAGCCCGCACCTTTGCTAGGCATCGACATCAGTTCTTCGAGCGCCAAGCTCGTTGAGCTGTCTCGTGCCAGGTCGGGCGAACTGTTGCTGGAGCGCTGTGCCATCGAGCCGCTGGAGCGGGGATGGATCACGGATGGCAACATCGAAAAGTTCGACGAAGTGGCAGAGGCTGTACGGCGGCTGGTCAAAAAAAGCGGCACGCGGACCAAGAACGTGGCCATGGCATTGCCGGCTTCGGCCGTGATCACCAAGAAGATTTCGCTGCCCGACGGCATGAGCGAGCAGGAACTGGAGGTCCAGGTCGAATCCGAGGCCAATCAGTACATTCCTTTTTCGCTCGACGAAGTGAGTCTGGACTTCTGTGTCATAGGCCCGTCATCGAATTCGCCTGGCGACGTGGATGTGCTCATTGCCGCCTCCCGCCGCGAGAAGGTGCAGGACCGCCAGGGCCTGGCCGAGGCGGCCGGCCTCAAGCCGATGGTCATCGACATCGAGCCCCATGCCTCCCGCATGGCCGCCGGACGGTTGATCGAGCGCCTGCCCAATCAGGGCAACAACGCTTTGGTGGCGCTGTTCGAGGTAGGCGCCATGACGACCAGCATGCAGATCCTGCGTGACGACGAGGTGCTGTACGACCGTGACCAGGCCTTTGGCGGCGCCCAGCTGACGCAGCTGATCGCGCGCCAATATGGTTTCTCCCTCGAAGAGGCCGAGTCCAAGAAGCGCAACGGCGAACTGCCGGAGGACTACGCCTCCGCCGTGCTCAAGCCCTTCGTGCAGAGCATGACGCAGGAAGTGTCGCGTGCACTGCAGTTCTTTTTCACCAGCACGCCCCACAACCGCATAGACCACATCCTGCTGGCTGGCGGCTCGGCACCGCTTTCCGGCCTGTCCGAGGCCATCACGCAGCAGACCGGATTCGCCTGCAGCCTTGCCAATCCCTTCGATGGCATGGAAGTCGGCAGCGGCGTGCGCCTCAAGCGCATGTCGCGCGAGGCCCCCGCCTATCTGACCGCCTGCGGTCTGGCCATGCGGAGGTTTGTGTCGTGATCCTGATCAATCTGCTTCCTCACAGAGAAGCCACACGCAAGCGACGCAAGGAAGCATTCCAGGCCACCATGGTTCTTTCGGCCCTGATAGGGGTTTTGATCATTGGTGCTGTCTACTGGTGGTACCAGATGATGATCGAAGCCCAGCAGGCAAAGAACAGCATGCTGCGCGCCGAGATCACGGTGCTGGAGTCCCAGATCAAGGAAATCGCCGGGCTGGAGGATGAAATCACGGCCCTGCGCGCCCGGCAAAAGGCCGTGGAAGACCTGCAGTCCGATCGCAATCTGCCGGTGCACATGCTCAACGAGCTGGTGGCCCAGCTGCCCGATGGCGTCTACATCACCAGTATCAGGCAGGAAGGTCTGGCCGTGACCATGCTGGGCACGGCACAGTCCAATGAGCGGGTGTCCGAGATGCTGCGCAATCTGTCCGAGGGAACGCCCTGGATCTCCAAGCCGGAACTGGTGGAGATCGTGGCCAGGACGGTCAACGTCACGCCCAAGGACCAGCGCCGTGCTGCAGCGTTCAATCTGCGCTTCCAGCTCACGCGCGCCAGCGTTGCAGAGAAAGGCCTTCCGACGGCAGCCAACCCAGGAAAGTCCCAGTGATGGCCAAGAAGAAAAAGAACGACATCGACTTCTCCGCACTGCAGGAGAACATCCAGCGCCAATTCCGTGGTCTTGATCCCAATGATCCTTCGCGGTGGCCCTTGCTGCCGCGTTTTCTGTTGTGCGTTGCCATTGCGTTGGGCGTCGCCGCCTTGCTCTGGTACGTACTGATCAAGGACTATGAGGACACGCTGGAGCAGGAGCGCAACACCGAAGTCACGCTGCGCCAGGACTTCAGCCAGAAGCTGTCCAAGGCGGTCAGCCTGGATGGCCTGAAGAAGCAGCGTGAACAGGTGCAGCAATATGTGACACAGCTGGAAAAGCAGTTGCCCAGCAAGGCGGAAATGGCTGCGCTGCTCTCGGATATCAACCAGGCCGGACTGGGGCGCAGCCTTCAGTTTGAAACGTTCCGCCCCGGGGCGATGGTGGTCAAGGAGTACTACGCCGAGCTGCCCATTGCTTTGAAGGTCACAGGACGCTTTCATGACATCGGTTCATTCGCTTCCGACGTGGCCTACCTGTCGCGCATCGTGACCTTGAACAACTTGTCGATTGTCCCTGTGGGCAAGGAGGGCAGCGAGGTCTTGAGCATGGAGGCGACGGCGCGAACCTTCCGTTACCTGGATGCCGAGGAAGTGCAGGCGCAACGTGCGGCCGCCGGGAAGGGCAAGAAATGAGGCAAATGCGTTTTCGCGGCTGGCTTGTGCTGGCCGCCTGTCTGTCGCTGGTGGCGTGCACTTCATCCGAGCATGAGGAATTGCAGACCTGGATGGCGCAGGAGCGTGCCAATGCAAAGCCTCGCGTCAAACCATTGGAAGAGCCGAAGTTATTCACGCCTCAGGCCTACCTGGGTTCGGAGGGGATGGATCCCTTCAACCCTTTGAAGCTGATGCAGGTGTTGCGCAGAGAGTCCGTGCAGTCCAACGCGAATACCAGCTTGATGGCTGCAGAACTCAACCGCCGCAAGGAGCCACTGGAAGCAGAGCCCCTGGATGCAATGACCATGGTGGGCAGCCTGGACAAGAAGGGTGTGCCCACGGCCTTGATCAGAGTCGGAACATTGCTGTATCAGGTCCGTGCAGGAAATTACCTGGGCCAGAACTACGGAAAGATCACCCGGATCACGGAGACTTCCATCCAGTTGCGCGAAATCGTCCAGGATGGCAGCGGCGACTGGATAGAAAGAAATAGCACACTGGAGTTGCAGGAGGGAAGGAAATGATGGGCACACATCGCAGCATGTCTCACAAAGCTCGCTGGGGAATCGCCTTGGGCGGTTGGTTGCTGGGCTCCTTTGCATGGGCGCAGTCCGCGATAGAGTCGGTCTCCGGTTCCATCCAGGGGGGCACTGAGGTGGTGCGCATCGAGCTTTCCGAAGCGCTGGCTGCGGACCCGACCGGATTTGCGATCCAGTCGCCTGCGCGGATCGCACTGGATTTTCCTGGCGCAACCAATGCGACGGGCAAATCGATGGTCGAGCTCAACCAGGGCAACCTGCGTTCCATCAATATCGTGGAAGCCTCTGGCCGTTCCCGGCTGGTGCTGAATTTGAAATCGGCGACTTCCTACCGCACTGAACGCCAAGGCAAGGCGTTGCTGATCCTGCTGGATCCTGTGGCCGCGTCTGCTGCGGTGAAGCCTTCTGCGCAGCAGGGTGTGTTTGAAGCCAAGACAGCCGTCGGTAGCGATGTCCAACCCATTCGGGATGTTGATTTCCGTCGCGGCAGCGATGGCTCGGGCCGCATCGTCGTGGGATTGAGCAATAGCCAGGTCGGCGTGGACCTGCGCCGCGAAGGCAAGGAACTGGTCGTCGATTTTCTGCGTTCCTCCCTGCCTGAAGGCTTGCGCCGCAAGCTGGATGTTGCGGATTTCGGAACACCGGTGCAGACAATCTCCTCGGTGCAGCAGGGGGAATCGGTGCGCATGCGTATCGCTCCCGTCGGCGACTGGGAGCACAGCGCCTACCAAAGCGACAGCCAGTTTGTGATCGAGGTCCGCCAGAAAAAGGTGGATGTGAGCAAGCTCACGCAGGGCCCCGGCTACAGCGGTGAAAAGCTGTCCCTGAATTTCCAGAACATCGAAGTGCGGTCCCTGCTGCAGGTGATTGCCGACTTCACGAACTTCAACATCGTGACCTCGGACACGGTTTCCGGGGCGCTGACTCTGCGTCTGAAGGATGTTCCCTGGGACCAGGCGCTGCAGATCATCATGGATGCCAAGGGCCTGGGCATGCGCAAGTCGGGCTCGGTGCTCTGGATTGCGCCCAAGGATGAGATCGATGCGCGCACCAAGCGTGACTATGAAGCCGCCATGGAAATCCAGAAACTGGAGCCGCTGCGCACCCAGGGCTTTCAGCTGAACTATGCGAAGGCGGCCGATATCCTGTTGCAAATTACGACGAACACCAGCTCTGCCGGGGCTGGCGGAACTGCGACGAGATTTCTGTCCGAGCGCGGGTCCGCAATCTCCGAGCCTCGAACCAACCAGCTCTTTGTGACGGACACTCCCGCCAAGCTTGAGGCGATGAAGGCATTGCTGGCCACGCTGGATGTGCCAGTGCGGCAAGTGCTCATTGAAGCGCGTATTGTGGAAGCCCGTGACACGTTCGGTCGTGCCCTGGGGGTACGCCTCGGCGGCGGGGACTTGCGTGCCCAGCGTGGTGGTGATGGTGGCTACAGCATCGGCGGTGACAATCGTGTTGTCTTCGGTACGGGGTTCGATAACGCAAATGCTTCCGCCGGTGCTGGAGGCACGGTCAACACTTCGGGCAGCTTCGTGAATCTTCCTGCCTCTGTGGCAGGTGTTGCAGGGTCTGGCACGTTTGCCATGTCCATCTTCAATGCTGCAGCCAATCGCTTCCTTACGCTGGAGCTTTCGGCAATGGAGGCCGATGGACAAGGCAAGATCATTTCAAGCCCTCGTCTCATGACCGCTGACCAGACCAAGGCGCTGATCGAGCAGGGTACTGAATACCCATATTCAGTCACTGCACCCAACGGAGCGACCACCATAGCCTTCAAGAAGGCGGTGTTGAAACTGGAAGTTACGCCGCAAATAACTCCTGAAGGCGATATCATCCTGGATCTGGATATCAACAAGGATTCTCGCGGTGAAACAACGACCCAGGGGGTTGCTATTGATACCAAGCATATCAAGACGCAGATCCTGGTGCAAAACGGTGGCACTGTGGTGATTGGCGGTATTTTTGAGTTGGAAGAAACCAATCAGGAAAACAAGATTCCTTTGTTGGGTGATGTACCTGTTCTGGGTAATCTTTTCAAGAGCCGCTCCAGGGCCTCTTCCAAGAGAGAAATGCTGGTATTCATTACACCAAAAATGATTTCTGATAGCGCTGCAAAACGCTGAGTGAAAATTTAGGGAGATATTTGATGAAGAAAATATGGTTGGCTACTTTGACGGCCTTTGCTCTGGTTGGGTGCGGGGGGGGAGGAGGGAACCCGGGGACACCTGGAGGAGGTACGGGGGGCGGTACGACACCGGATGTAGCCAGTGTCGAGTTCCTTCTCGACAAGACTGTTGTCGCCAATTCGGGAAGCGACTCCGCTACCTTGACGGTCACAGCATTGTCCGCGAGCAGGAATCCTGTAGCCAATGCGCCTGTCTCCGTTGTGCTGGATTCGGGTGTTTTTACACCCAACGCCAATGTGACGGATGCCTCTGGCCGTGTTACTGGAAAGATAGAGATCGGTGGTGATCGTTCCAACCGGGATATCCGCTTCAACCTGAAGGCTGGTAATCAGTCGGGGACAGGTGTTGTGGCTGTCACCGGCAGCCAGATCGCCTTGACTGTGGTTCCCTCTGCTCCTTCGCCGGGACAACCAGTGGAGGTCACGGCAAAAATCTCGGATGCGAATGGTGCAGGAATTTCTGGCATTCCTGTTGTGCTTTCCGGATCGGTTCTCAGTGCTGCGGTGACGGCCCAGACGGACACATCTGGCGTGGCGAAGTTTGCAGCATTCAATGCACCAGGCACTGCCCAGATCTACTCTCTGCAAGCCAAGGCTTCAGGAGTGGTCTCGAACGAGCAGATCACTGTGGCAGGCGGCGCTGCCCAAGTTCCTGACGCGGTGGGCGTGGTCAGTGCGGCGAGCCTGTCCATTGTGCCGAATACCGTCAAGCCAAATCTGGATGGCGGTCGCACCAATATGGCGCAATTGCGAGCCCTGTTCCTGGATAAGGACAATCGCGCGATTCCAAATATGCGAGTCCGCTTTGAGATCGTTCCGCCTGGACTGGGCTCTGGGGAAGCTATCTCGACAGGTAGTCAATCCGTGATATCCAATGCCAGCGGAGTTGCCTTGGCGCAATATATTCCTGGCGCGCGTATCAGCCCGACAGATGGGGTCAGCATCCGCATGTGCTATGGCAGTTCTGACGCAGCTGTGTCCAATGGGAAATGCCCCAATTCGCGTATCAGTACGCTGACTGTTGCCAGCGAACCTGTCTCCATCACTATCGGCGACAACAATGAGTTGGAAAAAGGTGCCAATAACCTCACCTATATCAAGAAGTTTGATGTGGCCGTTGCCAATGCTGCTGGTGAGGCCGTTGCGGATGCGGATGTTTCAGTAAGCGTGGATATTCTGCGATACGGATTTGGTAGCTATGACAACGTCAAGAATTCACACGTCGCTGGATCCGGTTTTTGCTTGAATGAGGACATCAATCGCAATGGAAATCTGGACAGCGGTGAAGACGCCAATGGCGATGGCCGCTTGACGCCGCCCAAGGCAGACATCGTGGTTTCCTATTTCAATGGCCGCAAAACGGGAGCCAATGGCCGCGTGATCGTGCAGACGGAATATCCGCAGAACGTAGCCACCTGGCTGATCTACAAGCTGACGGTGAGCTCCAATGCGGCTGGTTCCGAAGGTCGTGCCGAGCGCCTCTTTGTGACCTCGTTCGTCGAGGGCGACCAGAAGAACGGCTCCTTCCTGACCTCGCCTTACGGAGTGACATCCGTCTGCCTGCCCGAGTGAACAAGTCGGTGAATCCCGATCAAGGTCCTGCCTCGCTCCGTGCACCGGTGGTGGCCCTGATCGGCCTGCCCGGCTCCGGCAAATCGACCATAGGGCGCCAGCTGGCGCGCCTGTGGTCGATGCGTTTTGTGGATTCGGACCATGTGATCGAGCAGCGCCTGGGCTGCAGCATCCGGGAGTTTTTCGAGCGTGAGGGCGAGCAGGCTTTTCGCGACATGGAGTCGCAGGTCATTGATGAGCTGTCGGCCTCCACATCCAGCCTGCTGTTGTCCACGGGCGGCGGCGTGGTGCTGCGCGAGCAAAATCGCCGCCATCTGCATGAGCGCACCCAGGTCTTCTACCTGGATTGCACGCCAGAGGACATCGCCGCGCGGCTGCGCAACGATGTGACGCGGCCCTTGCTGCAGGTGGAGGATCCGGCGTTGCGCCTGCGCGAGTTGCTGCTGCAGCGCGAGCCCCTGTATCTGGAGACGGCGCACTTCGTGATCCAGACATCCGGCCTGTCTGTGGCGCAGGCCGCCCAGCGCATACGCATGCAGGCGGAGCTGGCCTGAACGCTGCCCGCTGGAACACCAAAGGCCTCGGCACTTGCCGAGGCCTTTTTCTTTAAGATCGGCGGTTGCCGGGCGCGCTGCCGTGTCGCGGAAACCTTTTCATTCTTTCTCCCCTGGAGCGACATCATCTTGCCCCACGCCTCCTCCTCGCCTGCTGCCCAGGTCGTGACCATTGACCTGGGTGAGCGCTCCTATCCGATTGCCATCGGCACCGGCCTGCTGGACCAGGCAGCCACCTATGCCGCGCTGCCTTCTGCGGCACAGGCCGTCATCGTCAGCAACGATGTGGTCGCACCGCTCTATGAGCCCGCACTGCGCCGCGTGCTGGAGCAGCGCTACCGCAGCGTGCGGACCGTGGTGCTGCCCGATGGCGAGGCCCACAAGGACTGGCAGACGCTGAATCTGATCTTCGATGACCTGCTGTCCGGTGGTTGCGACCGCAAGACCGTGCTGTTCGCGCTGGGCGGCGGCGTCATCGGCGACATGACGGGCTTTGCTGCCGCCAGCTACATGCGCGGCGTGCCCTTCGTGCAAGTGCCCACCACGCTGTTGTCGCAGGTGGACTCGTCGGTGGGCGGCAAGACCGCCATCAACCATCCGCTGGGCAAGAACATGATCGGCGCCTTCTACCAGCCGCAGCTGGTGGTTTGCGATCTGGCCTCGCTGGACACGCTGCCCGTGCGCGAGCTGAGCGCCGGCCTGGCCGAGGTCATCAAGTACGGGCCCATCGCCGACATGGACTTCCTGGCCTGGCTGGAGGAGAACATGGATGCCTTGCTTGCCCGCGACCGCACTGCACTGGCGCACGCGATCAAGCGCAGCGTGGAGATCAAGGCCTGGGTGGTGGGGCAGGACGAGAAAGAGGCCGGATTGCGCGCCATTCTCAATTTCGGCCACACCTTCGGGCATGCGATCGAAGCCGGCATGGGCTACGGCAACTGGCTGCACGGCGAAGGCGTGGGCGCCGGCATGGTCATGGCGGCCGAGCTGTCGCAGCGCCTTGGCCTGGTGGATGCCGCCTTTGTGCAAAGGCTGCGCGTGCTGATCGAACGTGCGGGCCTGCCGGTGCGCGGCGCCGTGCTGGATGAGCGTGACAACGCTGGCCGCTATCTGGAGCTGATGCGCGTGGACAAGAAGTCCGAGGCGGGCGAGATCCGCTTCGTTCTCATTGACGGGCCGGGAGAGGCCGTCATGCGCTCGGCGCCCGATGCCTTGGTGCGCGAAGTCATAGACGCCTGCTGCGCCTGACGCGCGGCGCTGGGGGGCAAGCCAGAACTGCTAGAGTGCCCTTGTCAGCATGATGAGGCGATCGAATGCAGAAACAGGCCCTGGCCCCCTATGCCTGCAACCCGGCGTTCAGCCGGGGGCGGCGTTTCCCGGAGGCGCCTGCGCCCACGCGCAGCGACTTCCAGCGCGACCGGGACCGCATCGTCCATTCCTCGGCCTTCCGGCGCCTGGTCTACAAGACCCAGGTCTTCGTCAACCATGAGGGCGACCTGTTCCGCACCCGCCTGACGCACTCGCTGGAAGTGGCCCAGCTGGGCCGCTCGGTGGCCCGGTCGCTGCAACTGGACGAGGATCTGGTCGAGGCCATCTGTCTGGCCCACGACCTGGGCCACACCCCCTTCGGCCATGCGGGCCAGGATGCGCTCAATGCCTGCATGAAGCCGCATGGCGGCTTCGAGCACAACCTGCAAAGCCTGCGCGTGGTGGACCGGCTGGAAGAGCGCTATCCAGCCTTTGACGGCCTGAACCTGAGCTTCGAGACGCGCGAGGGCGTTCTCAAGCATTGCTCGCGCACCAATGCCGAGCACCTGGAGGCGCGCGAGCCCGGCGGGGTGGCGCAGCGTTTTCTGCTGGGCCGGCAGCCTTCGCTGGAGGCCCAGCTGTGCAACCTGGCCGATGCCATTGCCTACAACGCCCATGACGTGGACGATGGCGTGCGCTCCGGCCTGATCACCATGCCCCAGCTGTGCGAGGCTGTTCCCCTGTTCGCGCGCTATCACGACGCAACACTGGCCGAGCATCCTCAACTGGGCATGCCACTGGCCGAGCGGCGCCTGCTGTACGAAAGCATCCGCCGCATGCTCAGCGATCAGGTCTATGACGTGATCGCCGCCACGCAGCAGCGCATTGCGCAGGCGCGGCCCTGTTCGGTGGACGAGGTGCGCGCCCAGCCTGGCCCTCTGGTGGGCTTCAGCGATACCATGAGGCAGCAGTCGCAGCAGCTCAAGCAGTTCCTGTTCCGCAATCTCTACCGCCATGAGCAGGTGGTGAAGACCATGGAAGGCGCGCAGCAGGTGGTGGCCGAGCTGTTTGCGGCCTACATGGTCGAGCCCGACCGCATGAAGCCGCGCTTCGTGCAGCGGGCCATGCTGGCCGAGGACGTATCGGCGCGTGCGCGGGTGGTGGCCGACTTCATCGCCGGGATGACGGACCGCTACGCGGCCCGCGAGCATGAGCTGCTGACAGGCCTGCGCCTGCTGGGCTGAGAAATCCGAGCAACGGCGTCGCCGGGGCGGCGCGGCTAGAATGCGGACCCTGCGTGACAGGGCAGGGAAGGGTTCCTGGACGGTTTCGCAATGTCTGGGGGCGCAGTGCCCCCGTTCGCATTTTTGAAGGGCACAGCCATGACCGATACCAACCACGAGATTCGCGCGGCCGAGTTTCCGCCTGTCACCGTGATCGAGGATACGGTGCACTGGCTCGAAAAGGCCGTGATCGGCCTGAACCTGTGCCCCTTCGCCAAGGGCGTGCACATCAAGGGCCAGATCCACTACACGGTCAGCCAGGCCACCGACGCCGAAGGCGTGGCGGCAGACCTGCACCGCGAGCTGGAAGCCCTGGCCGAGGCCTCCCCGGACAAGCGCGACACCACGCTGCTGATCCTGCCGCACGCATTGCAGGACTTCCTGGACTTCAACGACTTTCTCGAAGTGGCCGACGCCATGGTCGAGGAGCTGGACCTGGGCGGCATCCTGCAGGTGGCCTCGTTCCACCCGCAGTTCCAGTTCGAGGGCACCGAAGCCGACGACGTCACCAACTGCACCAACCGCTCTCCCTATCCCACGCTGCACCTGCTGCGCGAGGACAGCATAGACAAGGCGGTCGAGGTGTTCCCCGAAGCCGAATCCATCTACGAGCGCAACATGGAGACGCTGGAGAAGATCGGCATCGAAGGCTGGCTGGACCTGGGTGTGGGCGCGCGCTGCCCTATGGCGCACGCAGCCAAGCCGGACGCTGCCGAATGAAGGCGCGCCAGGGCAAGCCTGCCGCAAAGCCCGAGCAGGATGTGACCGCGCAGCTGGGCCTCAAGCCCGGCCAGTCCATTGAACTGCTCAAGGCACTGCACATCCTCACGCGCGAAGGCAAGATCAACCAGGATTCGCGCCGCAAGCTCAAGCAGGTCTACCACCTCTACCAGTTCATCGCGCCCATCCTCGAAGAACTGTCGGCCGACGGCCATGCGGTCACCCTGGCCGACCACGGCGCCGGCAAGTCCTACCTGGGATTCATCCTCTACGACCTGTATTTCAAGCCGCTGGGGCGCGGCCATATCTACGGCATAGAAACGCGCGCGCCGCTGGTGGAGGCTTCGCAGAAGCTGGCCGCCGAGCTGGGCTTCGACCGCATGGGCTTC
>JANDJZ010000296.1:0-50769 GCA_027943245.1 Acanthamoeba sp. SK_2022b
GTACGCTTTCTCTCTCTCTCTCCCCCCCCCCCTCCGAGAACGCCTTTCACGTTCAAACCTTAGGTTTTCGCGCCCCTCAACCCAAAACGTGACGCGTCCACAATTCTGCACCGTCACAGGAACGCCCGCAGAGGACGGGATGGTGCTGGAGGATCGGGAAGTTGAGAAGCGGGATGCAGACGTGGACGAAGCCATTATTAGCACCGACGAGAAGGAGGGTGTGCCCATCAAGATTGAGATCAAGCAGGAAGAGTCAAAGGAGGAGGGCCGACTGAACGTTGACTCCGGTGACCGCAAGGGCAGCGACGAGGGCGGTAAGCGAGCTGACAATAAGGCGACCAAGTCGACAAAAGCGGCAGCGACAATGGCAGTACCGCAGCAGGAGGAGGGTGCAGTCAAGGAGGAAAGAGAGGAGGGGGAGGTAGGGGAGAAGCGAAAGGAGATGCCGGCCTCGCCACTGAAGGTGCGGACTGAAGAAGGCGGTGAGGACGATGTCTCCTCTTCTCCGGCGATCAAGAGGAGACGAGTAGAGACCACTAGCGCTACTACTACTACTTCGGCATCCTCATCATCGCAACAACTCGAGGACGCCAGCGCGACGCTCGCCGTCCCCACCTCCTCTCCAACGCCCAGCGAACGGAACGCGCATTAGCCGCCACTCGAATTATGCTTTTCCGATAGTGAATAGAGGAAAAAACCAGCAAGAACAAAACCAACAACCAACACGAGGTGTTTCGTCTAACCACTTCATCTTACTTGTCGACGGAGGGAAGCTTCGCACCCCAGTCGCCACCCAGTCGCCGCGCTAGATGAAGAAAATTGCGCCGGCGACCTTAAAGGATGGCCAATGGGTGGGGGCGGTTCCACGCGCCGCCATTTCAGCGGACGACGGCAAAGTCCGCCTTCGCTTTCCTGTTTCTGCCCCCAAGCCCCGAGCGAGACTGCCACGCAAGAAAGATATAGAGTCCGGCCGGCAATGCTACGCGGTACGTCTGTCCTCCGGAGGCAACAAGCACGGGGCGTGCTAGGTCTGCAACAGAAGAGCTGCGCAGCAGGCAGCCGCCCCTCCTTCCCCTCTCTCGGCTCTTCGTTGGCCACCACCACCACCACCACCACCATCGGTGTTGCTGCCACTGCTCACATGCCCCTAAGTATTACCACACGGCTTAGGCCACCTACGCACTCTGGCCTTAGAAGAGGAGTGCGCAAGGAGCCCCCTGCATCTCTTTACTCCTACTCATCGTCATCGACCTCTTCTGCGACTCTCTCTTCGCCCACCTCTCCCACCACTACCACAACGACCACTGCTACTACTTCCACCGCGGTCTCTTCTTCTCATCGTCTGACGACGCATGGCTCCCTCGTCTCGCGTACGCTCCTGCATCAACCCCAGCAGACGCGACACGTCTCCTTTAGTCCTGTGCCTGCCTCGGCAGCTGCGACCATCATTTCGCCGCCGCTCGCGGCAGCAGACGAGGAAGACGAGGCGCAGCAGCAGCAGAAACTAGTGGCGGCCAGCAAGAGGCTCAACCAACTTGTGCCGGCAAGCCTACGGGCCGACTGGAAGCAAATCTTCGAGGTAAGGTTCCACACAACCCCCGCAGCATGATGCCGCACGGCGGGTGATGATGCGCGTCAGGGAAACGGGTGTGCCTGATGACGCAATGGCGAGTGTTGGCCACACTTCTTTTTTTTTCTATTTCATTCCCATTGGGCGGTGCTTGCGCCAAATTTCTCTCTTTTGCGCGTTTTCCCGAGATAGAAGCTGTCGGTCACCCAGGATGGGACGACTGGACCGGCTTGGTTTTTCTCTTTGTCTCCCCTTTTTCTTTTTCATTGCCCGAATAACCGGCCTGTTCTGCGCCAGAAACGGTTCTGGAAGGAGGATCTGATGGCTGGCTTGTCGGTGACGATGGTATCGATTCCATTGAACTTGGCGATTGCCCTGGGGTCTGGCGTGCCGCCCGAGGTTCAAACTCCCTTTCCACCTGTTGTTGGCTGCTCACACTCAGTTGAGACGAATGAATCCCTCACATGGCCATGTGCTGCGGATGATGCAAAGGTCGGAATCCTCACTGGTGTTGTGGCCGGTGCCACTGCGGCAGCACTTGGCGGTTCTAAACTGGCCATCACGGGACCTGCCGCCGCAATGTCGATGGTACGCAAGGCCATAACACGCGTACACACACACAAAACTCCTGACATCTTGCTCGGGTATTAATGGAGACGTGAATATGTTGTTGTCAACCGTGGTCTGTCCAGCTCGTGGCCAATGCTGTGAGGGACCACGGTTTGGCCGGTCTGGCCATCGCGACCATGTGCTGTGGTGCCATGCAGATGGCCACTGGTGCTATGAAGCTGGGAGGCATCGTAAAGCTGACTCCAGTGCCTGTGATGACTGGGTTTATGACTGGCATAGGTACGCGACGAATAAACCTTGTGAAGGTCGTGAGACGACGTGGCCGTTTAACGCTTTATGCCCGTTCCGTCAAACCGCGTTCACCACCACCACCTATAGGAGCGCTCATTATGAGTGCCCAGCTGCCGCGCGCTTTGGGCGTTCATTCACTCGATATGAAAACCATCAGTCTCAACATGCGGCACCTGTTCTCGGAGGCGAGCGATGCGTCCACTGAGATGGCAGCTGTTGCCGCTGAACAAGCTTCGAACCTGGTCTCCTTGCCTTCTTTTGGTATCACACCTGCAGACCCTCGTCTGATCTTAGCTGACACTCCGTGTCCCCAGTCTCCTGGTCATGGCCTAATCCCTCTCCCTTTCTCCCTTGTGCATGTCACAGGTCTGGCTGCGTTAACAGTGGGCATCACCATGGGAATCAGCCGCACCAAGCTGGCCACCAAGCTTCCGCCAGTCATGGTGGCCGTGGCTGTCACGTCCGCCCTGCAGGGCATCCTGCAGCTGCCTGGAGTGGAAATGATCGAACCGCTGCCGGCACTCTTGACTGCTATTTCCATGCCGTCCCTTCCGTCTCTCGGCGAAACCGCACATATCGCTGCGCTCTCGGCTCTTTTCGTAAGTCTCACTCACCATATCTCGGCCTATTCCGTTGTTTTCTTTCTTCAGTCGACACATCTTGACTAACCATACATGTTATGGGCCTACGTAGTTCAGTATCGGCTCGCTTGAGAGCTTGCTTTCATGTGGGGCCGTCGACAAGCTGGCGAAGGCGCGTCGTGGATTCGACCCCAACCAAGAGCTAGTCGGCCAGGGAGCGGCCAACATGGCCTGTGGCGTGTTAGGTGGCATGCCAGCCACCAGCGTCATCGCGAGATCATCTCTGTCTGTACTCGCAGGCGGAAAGACTCGCAGAGTGGCCCTGACGATGTCTGGGATGATGCTCATCTCGACAGCGCTTCTGTCGGACCTATTCCAGCACATTCCCGTGCCTACCCTCGCCGGTGTACTGCTCGCGGTCAGCACCCGAATGGTACCTGCCCCGACGATCGTCCTATCCTAACTTGGCAATAGTGTTTTAATGACCAGAAGATTGTGATATGATTTGACCGATTTCTTTTTCTCCTGTCTACCTTCTATCTGGACAACAAACAGATTGATGTGGACGAGATGAAGCAGATCTGGGCAATGCGGAAGCCTGAAGCTTTGCTCCCGGTGGGCGTAACGGTGGCGGGCATGCTGACCGCAGACCTGGTGGTTGGCGTGGCGATGGGCCTGGCGAGCTCCTTGGCTCTCAACTTGTACCACAGAGGAGGATCGATGCCGCGACCATCACTCCAGTACAGCATTCGTCACAATGTACGTTCACCACCTCTTTCAGCTGTTGGGGTTATTGATTTCGTTTTCTTAGAATCTTACCAAGTCACGTGGCGCAATACAGGATGGGATGGCAGCGGAAGCGGGCAAGCAGCTGCTCCGAATCAGCCTGGGCGGTCAGGTGGACTTCTTGGCTGGCATGACAGTACAGCAATTGCAAACTGATCTCGACGAGGCCCTTACATTTGGTACGTACCAACCAATGCTCCATCTCCGGAGCACAAGACCGACCGTAACCCTAATTATTTTGCTTCTTGCCACAGGCGCTACTGAATGCCAAGGCGAAAATGATGAGAGCCTGGAAGCACACGTCATGGCACCTGCGTGCGTAGAAGTTGACATGAAGGGTGTGGCCATTACAGATGTATCTGGCGCGTTTCTGCTCGGTGAACTTGTGACGGGCTTGCAGCGCAGGGGACACGTCGTAATGGTCACCAATACCTTGCCCGAATGCAGGGTACTACTTGGCCTCTTTCTCTCTCCTGGACTCTCCAAGTACGATTTTGACTTTTCTTGGCTGGTGTGCAGGACCTGTTGATCAAGAGCCATGTACCTGACAATGTAATCCATTAGTGGGTGGGGTTGAATTTTTCTGATAAAACAACCTTCCAGTGTGTCTATTAGAGATGTATGAGGGAGAAAGATTTTATTGAAGAATTGATTAAAGTGGTAATGAGAGGCTGATGTACTGGTTGCCTTAGTGGGCACCAGGTTTGCACTTTCTATGTATGATGGTAGCATTGTTTAGCTGAAGAGTGGTTAGCTGAAGCATGTGTTAAGGGTCAGGTGGGGGCAAATTACTAAAGCAGGATAAAAATTGTGTCTAGCAATCTGAAACAGGGTGTATGTGTGAGTGAGTGCCACCACCACACCAGCAAAGGAATGAGTAAGAACCTAGTGTGGTCCTGAAG
The DNA here is from genome assembly GCA_027943245.1 of Acanthamoeba sp. SK_2022b. Classification (NCBI taxonomy): domain Eukaryota; phylum Discosea; order Longamoebia; family Acanthamoebidae; genus Acanthamoeba; species Acanthamoeba sp. SK_2022b. Next base: position 4,701 of record JANDJZ010000296.1, read on the forward strand.
AAGGATGTTGTAGATAAACCTTGAAGCTTCAAACTGAGTGTTCAGGAAACTAAGACAGTGACTCTTTTTCTGTAGACAGCACCTGTCTGGGAAGGTGTTACAGCTGCATCACTGCTGATTTGACTGTTGAAAATGGCATTTCAAGAAGCAGTGTCTCATTTTCCTGAACACGCAGTTTTCACTTTGGGGTGGCTCACATTTCAGAGAAATGGACACAGAGAAGAGTACTGTTGAGCTTGAACAGAAACTTTCACACCTGTTGAGGAAGTTCTGTGATGCCCTCACATTGAACTGAGCACAACACCACACCACCACAACACCACCACAACATCCACCACAAAAACAATATACAAGCCAAGAGCAAGTTGGGCAAGCATGCTTGTGTTGCACTAAGTAGATATGTATGCGTATGAAAGACAAGGGAAAGAAAACAGGAGGAGCTCTTGGTTGCCAACTAAGGCAGTCACAGCCACCACAAACCTCTTGTATTTTTTTTTTTTTTTTTGCTATGTCATGTCTAGGGCAGGAGTACTTGAGTGTGTGATACTGTACACAATATAAGCCAAGTTACAACATTCAGATGACAAAAAGTTAATAGAGTGGCAGTTGAGTTCAACAACAACAGCAAAAACAAAAAAAAGCGTGTAGGATGATGACAAAGATAACAATGAGGATGTTGAATGGGAGCAGGGAAGCAGAAATAGAGATGATGTAAAGTGCAGTGGAGTGCAACAAAATAGATATTGTAGTAGGTTTGTGATTTTTTGTGGGTGGAAAGTGTAAGCATTAAAGATGAAATATATTTCTGCCTGGACAGGGGTGGGGGAAGAATAAATGTCGCCCAGCGGCCACAAAGAATTTGACAACAGTAACAGCAAGGGCATGTAAAAGGTAAGCAGTTTTACTACATTGGAGAAATGATCTGCGCGCGAAAACCAATGGCTATGATGTGATTTGGTGTTTCAGTGGAGCAATGGTCAGTGTTGCTCCAAGCCCACACCTCAAGGCGAAAGCTAGATGCTTTCTATGAGCGCTTTGTGAAAACGCTCAACGTGTCACAAAGTTGAGGACAATGGTGGCGCTGACGTTGGTCTGGATGCCGGCCGCCTCCGCATTGGGAGGGTACCACAGCTGACGGTGTCATGAGAGTGAACGTTACCACTGCTGGAGATAGAGATGTGTGGAGCACAGCCACTGGGCAAATACCGTCGCCAGAAGCCACGATAATGGTGAGGCTGCTGATCTTCAGCCACACATTCCACAATCTAATTTGAATGCGATCGTGAGTGAGACGAGGCAACCTCGCGTCAGCAAGCAGTGAGAGCAGCAAAGAGCGATTTATTGAGCATACAAGAGGGAGCCATCGATGGGAGTCACGTACAAGCTGTCAGGGCGGAGAGGGACAGACGGTCAACAAGTGACAGTTGCTACTAGTCACTATCGTCATCTCCGTGTCAACCTGTTGACCGTCAGAAACAGCATGAACAGCGTAATCAGTGAAGATGGCATAACGCAGAAGACGGCGGAGGAGATACACAAAATGGACAAGAGGAGCTTGGGGTGGAAGCCTGTCTTCAGTGGTCGTTGGCGAAGTCCTTTTAACGCCATTCATCTGAAGCAGGAGCCACGTGCAGTGGTGAGCTATCAAGATATTCGCATTCGTAGCTCAAAGCTGCCTTGAGCTGTGGTTTGATAAGTCACGTACTTGTTACCGAGCCATTGATGGTCATGCCACGAAGCTGGAGCTCGACCACGATGATGATGCAGCTGCCCGAGGAAAGATGGTCATCGTAATGAAGTAGGATTTTGGCGACAGAGGCACGTTGGGCAGGAAAGGATGCTGGACTTGCGTGGTTACCCACATGAACACACCACTTGCCGCTGAAACAAGTGCGCAGGAGCTAAGCGTCTGGGGAAGAATGGAGAATGGGTATTGACGGCCAACGCATCCATGCTGCAATTCGCTCGTCTGCCACCGGGCGACCCCACAAATTTTCAGAGCCACAGCTGCTCCAGAGCCCCCCAACAGGGTTTAGGAGAGCTGCAGTTAACAAGGAAATGTTCTCAGCTTATCTGTGTCTATGTGTCGGAGATGTTATTAGTTCCTTAAACGACGGAAATTGGGAGTTCGGACCCATCTGGAAACCTATGGATGATCGTGAGTAAAGCAAGCGACACACTGGCAGCACAAAACGGAGGGGAGCTTTGGCTTGAGAAAGTACCCGATATGTTGGTACTACCTCCAGTTTGAGCCCACTGTGCCGCGCCGATCATGGTAACACCCACTGAAGTCTACAGCGAAGAGACCCAACCGTTCAGAATCGCACTCCAACTGTAGTATCTCTCGGATGTGTTTCTACCATTTCCATCTGTTTGCTGAGGATTGTATGTTCAGTTGCCCACTCGTGTACAACCTGCTACTGTCCACTACGACTCCTGTGGTAAAATAGAATCGCATCAGCAGCGCTGCTTCGTCCCACGCCCAGTTGCCGGTCCTCAGAAGAGAGGGTACGCCACGATCGTCGTGGGCTCGTTGTAGGTGTCTGCCGAGACGCTGATTACGTCGTTCGTCAGCAACTAGATCCTGGCCGATGGTCGTGCCAGACGACACACAAACTGATACTGGCGATGGTAATTACTTAAACAACTGTGGGTCGGTCTTCTTGAAGCGCGCTGAGCTTGGGAAAGGTTTTACGTACATACGGCAGAACGAGCCGACGATGCTCACGATCAAGAACAGTACAACAAGAAACAGAAAACGAGTGGTGGGGGCGGCATTCATGATGCGAAGTGCCCCCTTGGACTTGCTTGGGCACCCTATAAACCAGCCTGGTCACCAGCATCCGCGTACACAAGCTTGTGAAAGAAAAAAATTGCTAGCCAAGAAGACTACCGGGGACCATTTCTAGATTGATTTTCCGCCAATCACAAGCCATACGCCCCTGCAACCACCCCACTGTGTCGTGTGTAACATACGCTGGACAGAGCGCGATCAAATGTCCAGGAGTGTGGTCCACCAAAGGGTGTACGTAACCCACTACTCGGCTGGCGCCGCCAAGCCGTTCTTACGAGGCTCCAGGAATTGTTCAATGATGTGGTGGGACACATCAGCAAGCTCCTTGTCGATCGTGGCACTGTCTCTGTCAACATAGATAAAAAAATACCAGGTTAATGCGGTTGATTGCAAAACTCGCGAGCCATTTGGTGGAACGAACCTGAAGGGGCCGTGGTGTTCGATGTAGTACTTGAGCTTGGGCTCTGTGTGCGAGAAAGCGTGGAGGTGAGGCAATGTCCCAAGTGCTCAGTTCTTGAGAGTAGTACCAGTCCCGCTGCCGCGCAGCGTAGCAACGCAGCCGTTCTCAAAGAAGAAGGTGATCATGTGCGTCGACGAAGAGGTGGGCAAAATCGCCTTGTGATCGGGCTGAGAGCTGTCATAGCCTGAGCGAGCACCACATCCCCCCCCCAATACGTCGTTGCGTTATGTTGTGTTGGAAGACAGCCTTCAAGGTCTGATGATCAGAAATGACGTGGAGGACGAACCGGTGGTGAGGTCTCGAATGTTCTTTATCTTGTAGGGTCCGCAGGCGTCGCTATATTTCCCATTGTTACGAATGCGCCCGAATATGGTTTCCATCAAGGCGGGATCGTAGCAGAAAAAGTAGCGATTGTTGGTGGCATAGTATCCGTATTTCTGTGCACGCATGTGTCAGTCACTCGAGGCATGACCTGAGGTGGCCAACCGTATGCGTGGTATGGTGCGTGGGCCTGTACCTCGAACAGCGAATGAAGGGTGCTGACGACAGTGCTGCGCTGCGAGTACAATTCGACTGCCATTTCGGCAAACACGGCCGCGGCACGCACGCCATCCTGGGGCACACCATTCAATTGCCAAATGAGTACTGAAAGAAAGCTCTTGTAACTCTGCTAGTACAATCGATCGAGAGCAAAAAATTAAAGAGCGTGTGTGTGTGTGTGTGTGTGTGTGTGTGTGTGTGTGTGTGTGTGTGTGTGTGTGTGTGAAAAGTGATGCACCTTGTCGCGGCAGACGTCGCCAACCATGAAACCGATGGCTTCTTCAAAGGCGTAGAGGAAGCGATAACCCTTGGACGTGAGATCCGCAGCCACACTGCCCAGCCATTTGAAACCCGTCAACGTTTCCTGAAGCGAGGAGAGGGAGAATTGGGGGAAGCGGTCAATAGCGGATAGCGTGGCCTTGGTCCTCTGGTAGAACGGCGACGATGTACATCGTAGTGGAGCCCCTCTTTTTCGGCCAGCGCGGCGAGCATCTTGGAGGAGACGGTAGTGTTGAGCACTACACACTTGCCGGCCGGTACATCAGGATGGGCCGCGGAAAACTTTTGCCACACCCAGTTGGCAAGCAGGATGCCGATCTCATTGCCAGTAAAGACCTTCCAGCTTCCACTACACGCACAAGACATAAGTCGCGTGAGAATCCATGCACACAGCCTAACGCCAACACCACACAACGCCTATGAAGAAAAAACAAACAATACGAAAGAAAGAAATAACAATTACCCATTTAAAAAATAATCAAAAACAAATCAACGTAAACAACGCAGGAGGATAGAGACGAGTACTCGTCCAGCTTCTCTGCGACGGCCAGCCGATCAGCGTCGGGATCATTGGCGAGGATCAATGGCGATCCGACCGAATCGGCCCGTTGGATGGCGAGCTTGAGAGCTCCCTTGCCCTCCTCCGGGTTGGGAAAGGCTACCGTGGGGAAATCGGGGTGCGGCGCAATCTGCTCCTCTACCGGTACATATGGCGGCAGATTGAAGGCCTGATTTCCCGCTTGCATCTATGAGCACGCTGTGCTACACGAGCCCAGAAGCAGGGAAAAGAGGGAGGGAGGGAGGGGAGCGCTTTGAGGGCCTCACCTCGAACGCCTTGGCGACCCACGGAGTTCCAACACCGTGCATGGCCGTGTATGTGATCTTGAGATCCGACTTTTGGTTGGACTCTCTGTCACAGGGAGGGAAAGAATACTGTGAGAAAGCAGTGTGGTGCGCACGTGGAGTGGCTGAGTGAGTTAACTTGTTGAAAGAATATTGCTGGATGTCGGCAAAGTAGTTGGTCTCGACATCAGCAGTGGGATCGACAAGCTGACCAGAATCGGTACCCTGCGCAGCGGCAAAAGAAACAGCCCACGGTTATTGAACAAGTCGCGACCACTGAATAAACACGCAGCAGACAAGAACGTTATCACACCACAAACACAGATACCTCCTTCAACAGGGCATCCACATCAACGTCCCAAGGCTGCAGGTTCTCTTCGATGCACTTGGCAATGCCCTTGTCATGAGGAGTAACAATCTGGCAACCGTTGTCCCAATAGACCTGTACAACGTGTTGTTACAGGCAAAGAGTGTGAGCTCTGCGACGTGGGGGCTGGAAACGGAGATCGCAGGACTGTACCTTGTAGCCGTTATCATCCTTGGGATTGTGCGAAGCAGTGATCATCACACCAGCGGCGGCTTTCTTCAAAAGCACGGCGTAGGGCACCAGCGGAGTGGCAGCCAACTTGTCGAACAAATAGACCTTAAACCCTGCCTCATGGATATATATATACATCAATATTGATTAGAGCTCAAACAAACACGGAGATCATAACCCTGCACTGTTTAACGATCCAAATCAGATTAAAAAATTAAAAAATAAATAATAAATAAATGGAACATGAATGGCAGCAGATAATTTCGAGAAGTAGTGAGGTCTTGGGTCACCAGGAGGGAAGAGGCCAACCTTTGTAGAGAAGGGCAGCAGCAGTGAGCTGGGCGAAGCGGAGCGAGTGGTGGCGGTGGTCGTGCCCTACGACAACCCCACGTGTCTCGGCAGAAGAATCAGCGGCGCTACTGATCAGCAGATATGTGGCCAGGCCCTGGGAGGCTTGAGTGACGGTCAGCTCGTTCATGAAGGCGAACCCGGCACACATCTTGCCGCGCAGTCCCGCCGTGCCGAAGGAAATGCGACCACTAAGGCGCGCACGAAGGCCCGCCTCATCGCCGTTGGCCAGTAGATCGCTCACCTCCCGCCTAGTCTCCACACACTTGTCCCAGCTCAACCAGCGCTCCGCCAACTCCGCCACTTCTTGCGCAACAACACCTTTGCCGTCTCCTCTTGCTGCCATCTTGCCAGATCTTTGCCTCGGTTGCACTGGCCCACAGAGAACACAAAGGAAATCTCAAGAATAACATACAAATATTGCTGCCTAATTGAATTGTCTGGACGAGACGGGTGTAGCAACCACGGCATTACCGGTCCCAAGGGGTAGGTCATAACTAAAAGAGCGTGGTCATCCGCACGTTTGTGGCGTGGTGGGTCGACTAGTGTGGGGGTGACCACAAACGGTGTGTTCCTCTACATCTGCAGCAAGAGCGGTAGCGATAACGTCGTGTGGTGCGTGTGCAACCTTCGCAGTGCCGGGTACATAGGCCTGAGTGAGCGCTCGAGCAACCCTGAGGTTGGACAACATGGTTTCTGATGATCGCAAGAGTACCGGACCACCGACTACAACAGATAGGAGGTGCAGGCAACTGGCCCCGAAGTGATCTGGCACTCGCTCAAGCAGCCGCTCGACCACCTCAACTCACTGTTATGCTCACTTGCCTTTGATGGCAATCGCTCGAGCTGCGGTTCAATATAGTGCCTCAAGTCTCCAATGTGAGACGCTTTTCATCCCATGCGGTCCGCCATCACGGCGCATTCGAGTTCGACATCGACGAAGAGAACTCGCAGATGGTGGTCCGCTTTGCTTACTTTGTCCACTCAGCCTGGTACGTATCTTCCCTTTCCAGCTGAATGATCTGTCTGGCTAACGTTGCTGGTTTGCCAGACTTCGGCGTCCTGCTCGGCGATAACAACTCGAAGTCTGGTGGTCAGGGCAGCTCGTTGAACTTGCCCCTCGTCATTGGTGCTGCGGTGGGAATCCCTGCCATAGTCCTGGTCGTTGCTGCTATTGTCACCGGTGGAGGCGCATTGCTTTCCTCAGGCTGCAGCCACAGAAGACCTGTGACGATTGTTGCATACCACATTCACTTCCCGAATAAATCACGCTTCTTCCTTCTCAGCTTCACGCGTACATAACTACCTCCCCCACGGGCTGCGCAACGTTGACGTTTCGTTCAGCTACTCCCAAACACACATGCTCTTGTCCCACGAGCCCGACCACACTCGCGGAATGGTGCCAGGGACAGCCACAAGGGCCGAGATGGCGTCGTCATGAACATCCTGTAGCACCTGCCGATGGAAACGAGTTGCTCTCAGGCTCACAGCGCCGGATTTGTTGGTTTGCGTGTGCCAAATCTTGTACCTGGGTGGGCTGCTTCGTGCTGGAGTTCCACACGATGATCGTTTTATCCCAGCTGCCACTCCACACGCATTTGTCACCGTAGGCTAACAGGGAGTACACTTTCCTGTTGTGCACAAGCGCGTGGTGATAAGTGGAATGGTAGTTTCCTTGTGTAACAGGTCGGCGTACTGGGAATGCTTGCTTAGCGTATGCGTCAAAGAGCCATCCTGACTTCGCCACACTCGTATCGTGTGGTCTTGTCCGCCACTCCATACCTGTATCAACGTAGCCATCGGTCCTGGTGTCAGAGCAGCCTCAGCTGTCAGCGACAGTGGTGGGAATGGGCACCTCATCTCCCACAGCAAGTAGGCACGTGATCGGCTTCGTGTGGCCCTTCAGTTCGTCGATCTTGACAAAGGTGTGGGAATCGAACCGGGCTATGGTGGCCCCCACAGCGGCCCACACCTTGCCCTGGTGCTCCACAACGCTCCATACGGGGACCGTGCCCAGTTCGTGCACCATGCGACAGCGCAGATCCTTCACGTCCCAAATGTACAGCTTGCCGGACAGGGCCCCGCACCATGCGTTCCCATCAATGCTCCTGATGACCGCCTCGTTAGGCCTGGCCATGTCATTTGCAATGTACACAGCGTTGGGTGGGAGCTACCGCATTGAACAGATCTCCTCGCCGAACCCACCGAGAACGCGAATCATCTTTCCCTCCTGTATTCAGAGTCATGCAGCAGCAGGTGAGTTCGCGTGTGTGTGTGTGTGTGTGTGTGTGTGTGTGTGTGTGTGTGTGTGTGTGTGTGTGTGTGAGAGAGAGAGAGAGAGTATAAAACATTCGGTCCGATACCTTGGCTTTCCAAATCTTGATCGTCTGGTCAACGGAAGATGTCCAGACCTGGGGCCCGGATTCGCCGTCTTCCACCGCCATGACGCACAAAACGCGTTTGGCGTGTGCCAATTTACTGATCGACGCATCACTTGGTTAAATATCATCTAGCAAAAGCTGCTCTGGCCTCTGCCTCGATAGGCCGTGGGAGAGTCATTCACACATACCTGTACAATAGCTCCTCTGATGACGCGTCAAAGATCCATAGGGAGCCATCTGAACAGCCAGCCCAGACCGATCCCTGCGCAGAATATGGTGTTAGAAAGTGGAATGTTGTGTTTGAAAGTAGAACGAAGCCGATTGGGGAAGAGGGTCGCACGTTGTCGACTCCCGCGGCCATGTCTCCTCCGCGTTTGATCAACGCGAGGCACTGAATCGCATCCGACACCAGCGAGCTCACGCGTTTGGCCATGCGGAAACTATCGAGAAGCCAAAACTGAGTCGTCCAGAGGCGCTCGCGCACATGTGCGGGCCAACGGCGCGTACTTTTTCACTATCGCGATCTGCTTGGAGGGCTCCAGCATTCTCTGCAACCCCGCCAGCTCCTCGTAGACCCAGCCAAACGTGACCGTGCCGTCCTGGACGCCGCGCCGTGATGCACTGAGCAACGCGCCGATGGACGCGCGGAGAGACGGGGGGAGGGAGACGGCTGTCGTACATTGCGGCTCAGACAGGCCGACGCTACATTGGTGATCCTTGCCTTCCATTCGGCGTCAGCCCCGTTCCAGCTGGGGTACTCGCTCAGCTTTGACCTGACCATGCCCCAACACTCGAGTCAGGATCGCTGCTATGACGAGGAGAATGCTTGCCTTGAATGACGCACATTTCCAGTTTGACGTCGCCGGCGGGTGCAGAGGCGGGCTGGCCGGGTGCTGCGCAGCTGCCCACGAATAGGGCAAGCAACAGGCGCCCGAAATGGGCGATGTCTTCCGTGTGTCCGAGAGCCGATTCCCCGTCGCTGTTGTGCTCGACCCAGTTCAGCAGGCCCTCGATGGTACTGGCGGAGGAACATGTTGGCTCAGGTCTCGCTTCCATGGAGCAAACCGCTTATACCTAAGTCCCAGCTTTCATGTGTGTACCTGATGATCTTGGGGTGCAGGTCCTCGTCGTTCGACTGCTGGAGCTAGATTTGATGAGGGAACACACACACACACACACACACACACACACACACACACACACACACACACACACACACACACACACACACACAGAGAGAGAGAGAGAGAGAGGGAGGGGGAGGGAGAGGTTGAGTGGGTGGAATGCCAAATGGAAGAAGCGGGAGGGTACCAAAATATTGGACACATCAAGCTGGGCGCCCAGTAGGAAGGGCGGTGATACACTGCTCAGAAACATCATCGCCTGACAGAGTTGGACTGCGATGTTGATGATCTTCTTCCACACGGTCAAGCGGCTGCTGGCATCGCCCGAGCCTGCGGCAGGCAAGGAGTTGCCTAAGTTGAGGGCATTGCGCAGCCAAACAAGAAAAGGGCAGCGCCCCCGTACCAGCAGCGTTCTGGCGAAGAAAGTGGGACAGCGAGAGCCCCTCTGTGGGTCGCTCGATGGCGACTCCAATCTCAACAGCACCATCGGATGCTCCCCTCTCGGACACGTAAATTCCCAGTATACGCTGCACGTATTGACGCATCGTTGCGTCCCTGATTGGCCGATCCAATCGTGAGCAAAAGGTTGAATAGAAATGTCCAATCCCGAGACTGCGGCGCAGCATGTTGGGAGGCCAGGTGGGACTTACCCTGAGAGCCACGCGACGCACTTGATGTTGTCCACAGCTGCCGAGAGCAGGGTCGCGCTGGGGAAACGCAGCGCGTACCTGCGAATCAGCACCTTGGCCTGTTGGCTCGATGGCGCAGCCTCACTCCATTCATCGCACGGCACCTGCGATACGCGGCAAACAACGTTGCATGAATACCGGGCAAATAGCACAAGACCCAAGGCTTGGCGTCACCTGAGCGCGCAGAGCGTTCCAATCTTCGGCGGATAGGATGAGGTGGGTCTCGCGGGGAATGAGCTCCGGCACGAGGGTGTCCACCCGCACGCGCGCCACGTCGTTGCACGTCACGAAGCACTTGCCGGCCTCGACGGCCCCCACTACATGCGACCAAGCAAACATGTGGGGCACGAACGCGCGCTTGTCCGTTCCAACTGCGGTCCAGGTGGGATAAGCGGGCGGGGGGGCAATGGAGAACTGGACGGAGGAGGGGAGGAGCGACAGTTTACCAAGGCTCGGCCGGCCTTGAGTCGCACGCGTGCCGAGCGATGGCGAGTCTGATATGGCTGCGTGCTTCGATCGAGAGTCGTCCCGCTTCTTTTTGTAGCGGAGGAGGCAATGCGAGCAGGGCAGCTCGACCTGGACGTCCTTCAGGAAATAGCAGAACGGGGCGAACTCGGCCGCGCCTGCAAGACCGCGCGGGTTGGCCGATGACACAAGCAATCGCTTGCTGGAATGGCGGGGCAGGACAATGTGCACGTACGGGTCGTGGCCAGAAGAGCATGCATGGTCCGAGTGATGTGGGCTGCGAGCAGAGAGGCCTTGACTGACGGGCTTCCCGGACGAGCGTGCTTCTCCCACACAGTCGCCTTGAAGATCATTGCCTGCCACGCGAACCCCAATTCAGCAGCAGCAGCAGCAGCAGCAGCAGCAGCAACAACAACAACAACAACAACAACAACGGCCCACTCCGGATATACGCCCCGGAGTGACACACGTAGAGAAGCAGATGGTGAATGCCCATACCGTATCCGATGCCCCCACATCAACCCTCGGAGTGACATCAGTTTGGTATGCCCTGCATATGGCAGGAGCCGGTCAGTCAGGCGTGACGAGTCGTGTGCAAGTAAGGGCGGGCGCACCGGGCACGAAGAGTCTTGCTGACTTCGGATGAGAGCGGGCGAGCGGTGACGATCACCGCGGAGTTGCCGTCGTCGAGCTCGTTGACGAGCGCCACGCCATGCGCCCAGAAGGCGTCGATCCCCAGCCGCACGCCGTACTTCGCGCCCGGCTGGGCGCCTGCCACGGACCATCGACCCAAGTTTCCCGCCAATCGGTGAGCCAGACGCGCGTGCCTGACCCACAGCCCGCAAGAGGAGAGGGATGGGCACCTGACGTGGTAGCGCGAATGCTGTGGAGTAGGCGCACGAGGAAGCGCGGGAGGAAGCTGGCGGGGAGGAAGGGGAAGATCCACCACCGCTCGAACTTGATGTCGCCCACCATGCCGCCCAAGTGCGGCTCGGACTCCTCTTCGCCGCCGCCGGCAGAGCGGGGCAGGCTCCCTCCGCTCAGGCCGGCCTCCACCTCGATCTTGTCGATCTGCATCTCGCCCTCGAAGCGATCGTTGGCCGGTCGGCCGAGGAAGGTCTCCCACTTGACCCAGTTGTAGGGCACCGTGTCCTGGAACAGGGCCGGCACGAATGAGACGCCCTTGGTGATGAAGTCGGCGTCGGCCTCCCGCTCGGCCGTAGAGAGCAGTCCGGCGGAGGTCCACAGCACCTCCATCGCTTCGAGCAGGGCGTGCAGCCTCACGTGCAGGTGGTCCGGCACACCGCCGCTCTTGGCCGGTGCCGCAGAGCCCCCAGCCTGCTTCCACAGCGCGGCGAGGTTCTTATGATGCAGCACGCCGCCCTTGACGAGGTGGGGCTGCTCTTGGAGCGTGCGGTTGATGACCCCGAGCAACCACCGCGGGTCCACGGCCAGCCACCAGCGCCACCTTTGATCCTCGCGCTCCTCCTCCTCCTCCGTTTCGGCGTACTCGCGCTCGTCATCCGATTCCGAGTCGGCCGCCCCGTCGTCACGGTCGTCGTCTTCGTCCACAATGGAGTCCCTGCGATCGCCATCGGCCAACAGACTATTCGGAGCTACTGTGTGGCCTTTCCCATGCTCCGCTCTGCCCGGTCGGCGCGTGCTGAGCCCATCGGAGCCGAGGCCGGACAGAGGGAACCAGAAGGCGGAGCCCATGCCGTGGAGGAACCTGGCCACCTTGCGGGTCTTGCGCCGTCGCTCCCGAGGCGAGTCGGCCGGGAGCACGATGTGGCAGAACTCGAGCAGCGCTCGAAACTGCGCCGATGATAGGACCGGCAGCTGCATTCCGCCCACTCGATTCTCGTCCTTTGTTGGTCGTCGGCAAGGGGGAGCTGGCGTGAGTCGACTGGGCCGCGATTCGCGCCTGAGAGAGGAATTGAAGTACCTCGTTTGATGGACAGATCTGTGTCCCGCTCTGCGTCCATTCGTGCCACTCAGCGGTCTGTTGCGCGATCATCTTCTCGATCAGGAGGAAGGACAGGGGCACCGGTTCTCGAACCCTTGTGAGGACCGCGAGGGTGAGCGCGCATGGAACTCGAGTCCGCGAGAGGGACCGAACGATCAGGGCCGCCCGTGGATTACCTGATCTCATGCACGGCAATCTGCTTGATCTTTTCCCGCAGCTCCGCGATCGATTCGTCGTCCCGAACGCAGCTGCTTACACGATCAATAATCGATATCGTTTCTCCTTTGCGCCCAATACACACGCACACGCATCTCAAGGCGTCGACCAGGGGAGGCTACGGACCTGACCGCTGTGGCGAAGCGGATGGTGGGGTACAGCGTAGCGTATTTGTTGAAGATAAGGTTGTGGTAGTTGTCAATCTTGGCACCGTCGAGGTGCGTGCCCACCACCACAATGGCAGGAGGTGAGCCGCTACACACTGCGTAGATGGCCTTGAACCAGCCCTCCTGCACGCACTCGATCGGTTAGCGATTCCCCTTTGCTTTGTTGCAAACTCGCCGGGCTCACGCTTCGCATACCAGATGCGTTTCGGAATCAGAGCTTCGGACGTCCCACACCACAATGAAGACCGTGTTCGATTCGTTGGACCAGAACGATTCGTGCATCGCTTTGGCCCGTCCTGATCACGCAAAGAGAAACGCCATGAGAAGTCGGTGTGAACAACACACAACACGCACGCACGCACGCACGCACGCACGCACGCACACACACACACACACACACACACACACACACACACACACACACACACACACACACACCGCTGAACTCCCAGAACTGTAGCTGAACGCTGGCATCTGTCAGCGAATCGAGGAGAGGGAAGAAGCCCGACTGTGCCGACGCGGCTTTGTCATCGTGGATGCGGATCCCTCGTCTCTGCTTGCGGGCGCTCTTGAGCACGAGCTTCGACTCGCGCTTGACCGCGTCGCTCTGCAGGCACTGGATCAGGGAGGTCTTCCCGGCTCCATCTACAGACCCGATGTGAGCACGACCAGCAGCGTGCGCAAGGGCGGAGCGATAGCCAATACGATCGTACCGTTGCCAACGACGTAGGCCTTGGTTCGCGAAGGGGACCAGTGGGAGGTCAGCAGCTCCCAGAAGTACTTGACCAGCGCCTGAGGCGGGGTAGGCGCCGTGGACACGAATGCGGGATCGGCCGGCGGCGCGTGTTGGGTGGCCGAGGACAAAATCTGTAGGTAGAGGGCCATGTGCGACGATGTCCTGTTCTGTTCGATGTCCAGCTTGGCCAGGTCGAACAGGAAACCGAACGATTCGGGCAACCAGCTCAGCTGATTCCCGCGCAGGTTCAACTCCTTCAGGTCCTCGAGCGCACCTGGTGGTCGCACGGCGACGTGAGCAGGCGCAGAGCGAGTCAATGAAATGCGCATACCAATCTCGTAGGGCAACGTGGTGATGTGATTGTGGGCCAGGTTGAGGGAGTTGAGCTGGGAGAGGTTGCCCAGCGAGGAGTGGAGGCGCGAGAGCCGATTCTGCGACAGGTCAAGCTTGCGCAGGGAGGTGAGCTCGTACAGGGACCAAGGCAGCGCGGCGATCTCGTTGCCCCGTGCCTCCAGCACCTGTTCATCGGAGAAGGAGAAAGGAATGGTTGGGTCATGCCGCGTTTGATCCTGACAACAGTGGCAGCAACAACACCAACACCAACACCAACACCAACACCAACACCAACACCAACACCAACACCAACACCAACACCAACACCAACACCAACACCAACACCAACACCAACACCAACACCAACACCAACACCAACACCAACACCAAGGCTAGGCGTACAGTGAGGTGTTTAAGGAAGCCGATCTCGGTGGGCAGAGAGGCAACCCTGTTGAAGGAGATGTACAGATGGCGCAGGTGGACCAGCCGGCAGACCTCAACTGGGAGCTGGGTAAGCTCGTTGAGGGAAAGCACCAGCGTCTGGCACGTGAACTGCAGGTTGGCCAGCGAGGGCGTGGTGGCAGCAAACGACTGCCACACGCCATCGTTTCGAAGTGCATTGGCCAACAGGCTGAGCCTGCGCGTCTCAGTGGGTCAACGAACACGTCCCCCCCATCTCCCGCCAAAGCCAAAACTGCACTCAGGGTCATGATTGGCCGAACCGTTTGCTCGGGAGATTAAAGATCTGCTCCAGGTGCTGAGCAACCTCAGCTACGCTGGTCGAGGGTGCCAGTTTGAACGCCTGCCGAGCCAAGCACCCCCAGCGATCAGCGCCAATTGAAGTAGTTGCTCAACCGGACACGAGGCCGATTACTGAGCTATTACCTGATCGTTCCAATGCTGTAGAAACTTCTGTTCCTGGCGTCGTTCCCGATCCCGCGCTCTCTCGCGCTCCTTCTCCTTCTCCTCCGCCTCTGCACAGCCAACCACCGCGCGGTGAGTGTACCATGCAATGGTGGAGCGATTGCCCAATACGACACGCATAAGAGGTCTCCGATGTACGTTGTTTCGCCTTGGCCATGAAGGAGCTCCTTGATCCGGCGCTGATCGAATCGCCGCTGCCGAGCCTACTGGACCACGAGCACCTGGCGGCACGGGCGGCGTCGTTGGACTGTCCCTCCCCCTTGAGGTAATACTCCAGATACAGCTGCCAGGTCACCAGATCTTTGCCTGCAACCGCAAGCCGGGAGGAGGAAAAGGGGGGGGGGGTTGTGAGCTCATGATACATGCGTGTGGGGATGATTCTGGTGTCTCGGCACCTTGCACGAGCTTGGTGCGATGAGCACGCAGGAGGGCAAGCATGCGGCTCACGGATTCCCGTGGCAGTACCGACCCCTGTGGGCTCAGCGCCCCGCCCTCTCGTCGCACGCTCTCCGCTGGAGCGTCCATCGGTTGTTGGCGCATCTCTGGCCACAAAGCGTGATGAGAACAAAGCAGCAGCTCCGGAGCAACGTGTGCGTATGCAGGAGCATGGGGGAGGCGGCACCGACCCTTGGTGTGGGAGGTGAACTTGCGGGACGAGAGAATGTTGCCCAGCACGGATTTGCGGTTGCTTTCGGGTTGGTGGTCCCTGTATCGCTCCTCGAGCTGATCGAGCTGCTTCTTCATGTCGTTGATTTTCTCCCTACCGGGTTCGCGTAGGAGATGAAGAGGAGAAGGGGGTGAGCGATACTTGCTCTCCCTTACCACAAAAGAAAAGGCGCTGCTTTGAGCCAACCGCCTACCTGTCGCTCGCCATCGTACGATAGCGGGAGGCCACCTGCTCGAGCGAGTTGGCTGACTCGGCCTCTCGCGCCCACCTCCGCCTCCGTTCTATATGAAAGAAAGAGTTTGGTGTCGCCGTATGGGTCATTTCTACACACACTCGACAGCCGTGGCGCACTGTGGCGCGCGTACCGGTCTCGGGCGTCGTTCCCGCGTGAGAGGCGCTTGACCCGAGCCCGGCGACAGAGTTCTGGCCTGCCAGGGGTCTGGCCGACAGGGACGACGACAGGGTCGGCAGGGACTTGAATGGCTGGGAGGAGGTGATGGTGATGGCCCGCGCTGACTCCGAAGCGGACGGTCCAAGCTGACCCTCGGGCGCTGTAGGCAGACGGCTGGTCGACGCGCTGCGGAAGCTGCCCAGGGCAGCGGCGCGCCTGACGCCCGCTGGCGACGGCGCCGGCGAGGTACCGGGTGATGACGTCCAGCCACGAGGCGACTCCTCTGTAGGAGACGTGGGCGACACCGACGACGTTGACGCGGATGACGCCGACAAGCGTTGATGAGATCGCGACGCGCCAGGTATGCCCACGGCTGGCGACGCTGGAATTGCCGCCGGCACCCGTGCCAGAGGAGATGTGGACGGGGAGATGACAGGCGAGGTCGGACGTAGGGGAGTAGGAGAGGAGGAGGTTGAGCGGTCTACGGGGGAGAGCGGCGGCGACGCGCTGTCGAGAAGAGGGAACGGCGACGAAGGCGAGAGTGGCGGCGACTCGCAGAGGGAGGCGGGTCCTTGGGCGAGGACGGCGAGGGGGAGAGCGGTCACCGAGAGCAGAGAAGAGGAAGGGGAAGGCGCGGAGGAGCCGTCGGTGGCCATCGGTGGCAGCGGAGGCGGCGGCAGCGCCATCACGCTCAAGTCGTCGATCGGCAACGCCCAGCTCTGTATGTCACTTCCGGGCTCCTCCAGGTCTGGCCCGGTCGGCTCGAGCATGCCTTCATCGTCATTGGTTGCTCCACATGTGTTGGTTCCCATCGGCACGCCGACAGCGTCGACGTTTGGCCTCACTTGCGCGGCTTCGCGGTCGTGTAGCCTCACCAATTCGGCCGTTTGTTCATCTTCGTCACAAACCGCACGACAAGGCGCATCCACACGGACCGGCAGCGTGGCCGTTGGTGCCGGCGGTTGTGGTGGAGAAGGGAGGGCACCGAAGTTCATGGGGGGCAGCTCCAACGTGGGCCTCTCCTCTTCCGAGGGCAGGAGGACAGGCGAGCTGTGCTCCCCATGTCCACCGAACGCAGATGGCTGCGGGACTGGAGCAGGCGCCAGCGCGCCGTCCTCCCCACACGCTGGCGGCAACGGTGTCGGTGGTTGTCCCGCTCCATCTCCCCCACCTTCCGGGCCAGGCACAGAGGGACATTTTTGGGTGGGCCGGGATGAAGCCAAAGAGGAAGAGGGAGCGAGGCCACCAAGAGAAGGTGGCGCTTGAACAGAAGTAGGAGAAGAGGAGGGAGATGACAAATACGCTTGAACAGGAGAGGAGGGAGTGTCAAGGGTCGAGGTGGGCCGTTTGATGGGGCGCCGCATGAGTCGCTGCTTGTCGGCAGCCCGGCGCCGCGCATCGTCCACCAGCTGCCGCCGCTCCTCTTCCGCCCGTGAGGAGGCTGCTGCAGCCGAAGGGGCAGCCCGCTCCATCATCGCGCAAGGTGAAACAAATAAAAACCGCCCTGCAACCGATCCCGCGCCACACCTGGACACAGAACGAATGGGCAACCAGCTCCACGAATTACTACATTCGTCTCATTGGCCAACGTTTCTGTTCTTTGCGTTTCTTTTCCATTTATCGCCAGGAGGCCCTCTTTCTTTTCATTTCTTTTCTTTTTTCTCTCTCTCTCTCTCGGCGCCTCGGCCCCGTCACAGAATACAGCGTCCACCAGGTGGTGACATCGACTGGTGCAGACCAAGTTGCTTGAAAATAATGGCAAAACTGTTGGGTTATCACATGGGTGGTGGTGTTGGTGGGAGCTTCCGTCGCTCTTCTCTTCCACCTCCCTCCTCTCTCTCTCTCTCGTTCATCAAATCTTCTCTTTTCCAACTCTTCTTTGGGAGGGGCAGCATCAGCTCGAGTAGAGGACGCCGCGTGTGAGGAACTGGAATCGGTCGTACTCCCGCGTGCGCCAGCTGCCCAGCGATGAGTGGACGAGGGAGTCGATGTAGTCTCGGCACTCCTTCTCCGTGTAGCCCATCCGGAAACGCTCCGCCAGCGCGTCCACCGCCGGCTTGCCGCCGGCCAGGCACGGCAGCACCGACGTGTTGTACTGCACGTCGCAAGCGAGGCGGCGGCGAGAGCGCAGGCAAGGCTGGTGTGAGTCGACAGAGCAAAGGAAAGCCATGCCTGGAAACGACGTGAAGGGGAGGGGAGGGGAGTTGAAACCTTGGAGTTGATGAGCCACATCTCGAGGATGAGCAGGATCTTTTCGTGGTACTTGCGGGCCTCCATGAAGCCGCGGAAGAGCAGGTCCTTATAGTACGCGAACAGCTTCGAGTCCGCCCCGCCCATCACTTCCACGAACTCGGGTGTCAGCTTGAACGGCGCCGACTCGAAGTTGAGCGAACCGGGACTGCACACCACAAAAATAAATTAAAAATAAATAAAAATAAAAATCAGAGACGCATTGCTTGAGGGACTGCACGTGTGCGACACGGTACCTGTTGAAGATGAAGAACCCGTAGTCGATGTGGATGACGTGGCCCTCGGAATCGATCATGATGTTGCCATTGTGCCTATCCTTCACCTGAAGGAAATAGCACACGAGCGAGTACGCCGCCATCGACTCCACAAAATTGAGACGCGCCTTGTCCAGGCTCTCTTGCGTGCGGTAGACCTGCACCCATCCAGCCACCCAGATGGCCCCACGCATCAGCGCCACATGTGGCATCCAGAGGAAGGGAGGAAGAGGAAGGGAGAGAGAAAGAGAAGGGGAGAGCCACATTACCGTTTTGAAGTACTGCGCCAGGGACATGCAGTTGGTCCGCTTCTTGAGTTGGTGGAGGGAAACCGAGTCCGGGATGAGCTCGATCAGCCCGCTGTCCGCTGAGGTCACCAATATGCGCAACCTATCGTTATGGCAGTCGTGTATGAGTATGAGTATTATACTTAATACGTATTAGTATTGCTTTGACGATCGATAACGGATTATCAATCGATGTCGCGGCATGGCATGAGCGGGAGAAGCCTCGAGAACGATTCGGAGATTGGGGGGGGGGGCATCGTACGGGTAGAGGAACAGCGGCAGCAGTCCGTTCTCGAATATCTCCTTGAAGTGCGTGAGCAGCTGCGAGGCCAGCTGCTCTTGACGCAAGTCGTCTCCGCTCTTCACGATCACCGCGGCCAGCTCTGCAAGCGGGAGACGCCGACAATCAGGACAAGCCAGGCCGGCGACTCGACAAGGGCGGGCAAGCGAGGGGTGGTCCAGAGCGAGGCGTTGGGAGAGAGGCAGGGCTACGTACTCCAATTGGGGAGATGGGAGTAGGGCGACTCCTTGCGGATTCGGTTCTCCTTGTCCTTCCAGCTCTCGCCAAAGATGGAGCAGAGGGTGATCTCGGGCTGGTCCTGCTTGCCGGCGTTCTTGGCGGCGTCGACGGACACAACGGCTGCGGCAGTGCCGGACGACTGCTGTTCGGGTTGCGTCGGCTGCTCCGACTTGGCCTCCTCTGTTGGCGCGGCCGGAGCGGGCTTGGGCTTGGGCTCGGACTCGCTCTCCTCGTGCTGCGACTCGCTGTCGGATTCGTCGGACTTCTTCCCCATCTCGTAGAGCTTCTCGAGCATGGCGACGTCGGACTCGCTCCTCGAGCCGTCGCCATCGATCTTCTGAGAAAAGCCCTCGTCGTCGTCCTGCTCGTCCGAGTCGCTTTGATCGCCGCCGTTCCCGTTCGAGCCGTTGTTGCCTTCGGACGTCCACGTGTTGTTGCTGTCGTCGTCGTCGTCGTCGTCGCTGTCCTCGTCCTGCAGAGAGGGGAGGTTCTCCTGAGCGTAGTAGCCCATCTTGCGCACGATGGACGACGCCTTGACTCGCTTCGAGGGCGTCATCGGCGAGTGGGGCTTGTCCGCGGCCGCCGACTCGGCGCGCCTCGCCACCGCGGGGCTGCCGTTCTTGGACGGGGGCTTCGCGGCCGCCTTGGGGTCCGCGACGGCGTTGGGCTCGTCAAAGGGCGAGAGCACGCCCGGCGTGCCGGCCCCCAGGCGCGCGCTCTCGAGATTGAAGTTATGGAGGTTGGGCGCAGAACACTTCTCCCCGCTCTCGATGATCTCGTAGAAAAATAAATAAGGTACCTGCGCGCGTGCACGCCAAACCAATGAGAGAGGGGGAGAGGGAGAGATCACCATGGTGAGCCACGCACGACGCGTGCGCCACTGCTTGGCCCCGAGCCCAGCAAAGAGGGGAGGAGGTATACCCGAGCCTTGGAGTGCAGGGGTATGGACTCCTGTGGCAACAATCGGACGATGCAGTGGTGCGAGTCCGTGGCGCCACAGATGGGGAGGTAGAGGCCGTCCACCAGGTGCTCGCCGAGATACCTGAGATCTCGTTCGAGCCGCTCCTCTGGCGAAAGCACAGGTGCCGCTTCGTGAGTTTGCTGGGCAGAGACGAGCCACGGTGTGCGGGGGGGACCGTACTTCGCTGGTCCTCGGGCACCAGGATGAGCTGTTCGCCGATGTCGATGAGTTTATCTACAAATGATACCACGTTGCTATAGTACTGCGCCCTCTCGCGCTTGGACAGGCCGATGATGATGTGCATGGCGTCTTCCTGCGGCAGCGCATCCGTATTGAGAGCCTCGTCCCATCTCTTGTACGAGTCCTCCTCCTCTTCCTATATAAACCGACGGGGAGAGAGATGAGCATGCATGATGAAACCAACCGCAGTGCACAAAGTGAATACTCACCTTGCTGTCCTTAAAGAGCTCGCTGTCCTCCCTCTCGTTGCTGCTGTCCTCGCTCGAGGCCGAATCGCTGGTCGCAGTCTTCTCGGCAGGCTTCTCGTTATCGCCCGACGCCGACTCCACGCTCGCGCTGTGTTCGATCTCTTCAGCGCTGGCCGATAAGACGGCGGACGTCTGATCGGGAGCGGGGGCATCGCTGTCGCGCCGGCGAGGCGAGGGCAAGTCGATGTGCTGCGGCAGCGAGTTTCGTCGTGTGCCCAGACTACGCATCAGCCGCTTGGCGTAGAGGAGTGGGTCGAGGGAGCGGTCGATGTCCTCCACCACATCACCCTCGCTCTTCGCAGGCCCTCCGACAGACACGAAAGGCGAGAAGTCGACCAGGGCTCTGTGGATTTGGGTGGAGAGGAGAATCAGCAAAGACTCAACAAGTTTGCTGGGGGGGGGGCAGCCTATCGCGGCAAAGCACACTTGCCTGAGGCGGAGGGAGCTCTTGCAGTTGACGGTGGCGATCTCGACCTCTTCGTGGAGCCGAAGACAACGTTCCTTGAACTCCTTCTCCTGCGGTGTCGTCGGCAGCCGATCTCCGCCGTAGGTGATGTAGGCCTGCGCACGACGGGCGAGTGTGAGACATCGGCAGCTCCAGCCTCGCACGGCGCACGGCGCACGGCGCACGGCGCACAGCCAAGAAGAAGCCCGGGCAGGGCCACGATACCTGCAGCTGCCAGGCGATCTGAAGGGCAAAGTGCATGGAGGAGGCGCACTTGTCCATCATGAAGCGCGCCAGGGAGCTGTTCTTATCCTTCTTGTTAAGCAACAAGATGCTAAACACCCAAAGTGAGGCGGTGTGAGAAGTCATAGACCATTCACAACATGGAACGCTGCTGGAACTTGATGCCAATTTGAAAAAAGATTCAAAATTTCGTGGGTAGGTGTCAAATGACACTCCACAGTACAACTCGCGATTCTTGGCTTTGATGGGAGTTAAGGGGAAAGAGGCGTACCAAAGCTGTGGAATGTACTTCTCCACCTCGCGCTCGGGAAACTTGTAGAGCTCATTGCAGAGGTAATCGCACACGCCTGCGTGCTCGCGGAATTTGTAGAGGTAGGAGATGGTGATCCAGGAATCGAAGAACATCGATTGAAAGAATCGAAGCAGAGACCCAACGTTCGCAGCTGAGAGGGGCTCCAGCGACATGAGCGTCACAGTGCTGGGAGTCAAAGGCTCCTGCGTAGCCTGCTGCGTCTCGACTGTCTCAGACGAAGAGGAGCTCGAGTTGGACTCCTCCTCCGCATCGAGATCCCTAATCTGGAACACAATCTCCTCATCGCCTTCCATCACCACAATTTCTTTGCCCTTCTTGTCCCCCATCCCTCTTGCGCGCACTCTCCTCTGTGGTCGAGAGAGCCGCTATCAGTAGCGCCGACGGCGAGGCAGGAGGCTTGACGCGTAATGATCCGACCGCGTGGCCACGAGATGATCAGGCGGCGCCAATCTTTTTCAAACCTCAATCTCCACGAACAGCCGGCAAAAGAAAATGGAAAAGAAATCCTCTTTTTGCTCCTTGCATTCCCACTGGCGCGGAGCTGTGTGGCCGCCAGCACCACAGACCACCTTACTTGAACAGGGCCCAAGTAGGGCTTGCCTCGCGCGTGGACTTTACGGGGCGTGCTGTACTCATCGCCTGCGGTCGCGGTTTGTTTGGTGGCGCTCATTTAGCGGTTGCGGACGAAGTAGCGGTGAGGTCCGCCCGATCGCCTCCTTCCCTCATCAGGGCGTGGTCGGCGGCGCGCCGCGTCTTCTTCCCCTTCTTCTTCGGCTTCAGCCTCTTTCTGCGTCCGGCCTCGACCTCCTCCAGGTAGTCGCTCTCGTTCTCCTCGTCCTCCTCGTCCTCGAGGTAGCCCTCCTCCACGCCCTCGACCTTGGGCACGAACGGTTCGGCGCTCTCGAAGCTGGCCAGCTCGTTGAGCACGTCGCAGAGGCTCACGCACCCGATCGGCACCAGGCCTCCTCGCTTCCGCTTCTTGGTTGTGGATTCCTGATTAGTCATCCTGTCAGCCCGCGGTCGCGCCTGTTGCCCAGGCTTGGGAGAGGAGAGGGGCCAAGAAGCGCGTACCGGCAGATCGCTGGCGGCGAGCGCATCAGCTTCGGTTTCGGCGGCGGCGGCGGCGTGGTCGACGATCCAAAGCCGGTGGATTCGGTGGGTGATGAGCTTTTCCAGCACCTGATCCATGGTGTCGTCGGGCGTGGCGGTGATGGGGCGTCGATGGCTCAGCGGCTTGTCGACGTCGACCATCAGGGTGCCCTTGAGCTGCAGGAAGCGTTCGAGGTCCATGGTCAACAGGTCGATCAGCTGCCGACCGCTCGCGACGCCCACCTTGATGTCGCTGGCGCTCACGTTGCCGATCAACTCTCCCGCCGCGTTCACCACGCCCACGCCAGTCACCCGCTCGCGCTTGATCGTGCGGAAGGCCTCCGACAGGACCGTCTCCTGGCCGGCCAGCCACAGCATGTCGGTGCCGCATATGACGGACGACTTCCAGTCCTTCAGCTTGAGGCGTCGCACGTCCTGCGGGAATCCCTCCTTCTCGCGCTGCTCCCACAGCCACGCCAGCACCTGCGACTGCGTCACCAAGCCCAGAACCTTTTGCTCAGGCTTGCCCTCTGCACCGTGTGCGTGCGTCAGCATCGCCCAACGCCGAGCACTGCACGACGATTGGACGGCGAGGAGAAGGGGCAAACCTTTGTTGTCGACTATCGGGACGCGATGGACGTCGGGCAGGGACAGAGTGTCGAACAGAATACGTAGCGGCGCGCGGCGGTCGATGGGCGTCCACCGATTTCGGCCGGAGATGTTCACGATCCGGCCCGCGGGCGTCTGCCTGAAGTACGTGTCGTCGTCGATGAGCGTACCGCGGCCCATCTGCTTCACGCAGTACGTCACGAGATCCAACACGTCGACCGAGCCCACAAACCTGCGATCGAGAGCGCGCAACACTTGGGTGAGAACTCCACGCCAAGCAAGATATCTAAAGAGGGAGTAGAGCAGTTGCGCACATGTTGGCGTCATCGTCGTAGATTGGAGCCGAGATAATGCCATGCTGAGTGAGTAGCGAGAGGACGTCGCCGACTGTGTCGTCCGTGCTCATGAACAAGAGGCGATCCATTATCTCCCTTTTCAGCCTGTCGGTCTGCTTGTAGCGATCACTGCCCCACATGTCCTCCACTGCACCCCGCACATAAGAATTTTTATAAATGAAATAAAATTAAAATGAAATAAAAACATAAAACCCAAGCAAGGAAGCCCACCTTTGAAGTCCCACAAGAACCTGTCCCATACGCTGGCATTGGGCGGAAGAGACGAGCGTCGCACTTCATCGTGTCTTGAGTTCCCCGAGTAGCGCCTTCCTTGATTCTGCTCGGTCGGTTGCTGCAGTGCTTCTGGCTGTTCCATCTGCTTGTACGTTCGCCAGTAAGTGCTTTGAAGTAAGCACTTTGAGAACGTGGGCTGTGGTGTACCTGCCCGATGGCGCTATGCCGTTGCCGCTCTTGTGTTGGCTTCCGTTTGCAATTTCGTCGGCCTTCCGTCCCCTTTCCGCGCCCTCTTAAGATGGCCGTGCCGCGGCCGTCACGCTGAAGGTGGACGCGGCGATACGGCCACACGGTGAGAGGGGAAGAGAAGCGGAGAAGAGGAGAGGGGAAAATAGAAATCCGCTGGTGGCGAACGTGTATTGTACATTGCTGCAACACCACCGGAGAAGAAAAACTGTCCCTCCTCGCGCTCCTCTCTCTCTCTCTCTCTCGCTCTTGCATCACATCGCACGCACTTCGTCCAAGTCTTCCGGGGGCTCTCGTCCTCATCTTCGTCCGTTGTCATCCTCATTCCCTCAGAGTCTGCGAGCGGCCTCACTTCTTTTTCTTCTGCTGCTCCTTCTCCTTCTTCTCCTTCTCCTTCAGTTCCCTGTCTCTCTGCTCCTTCTCCTTCTTCTCCTTGAGGTCCTTGTCCTTCTTTGCTTTGAGCTCGCTCTCCTTCTCCTTCTTGTCCTTGGCCTCCTTGTCCTTCTTCGCTTTGAGCTCGCTCTCCTTGTCCCTCTTGTCCTTGGCCTCCTCCTCCTTCGTGCTTCGCTTTTTGTTCTTCGCTTCGCTCTTGTCGTCCTTCTTCTTCTCCTCTTCGTTCTTTGCCTCGCGTGAGGGCGATGGTGGCGTAGTCGCCGTCATCGTCGTCGTGGCGTCGTCCTTGGCCTCTCCGTCGGCCGCGGCTGCGGCCGCCAGCTTCTTCTTTTTCTTCTTGCGGTTCTTGGCCCGCTCGAGCACGGCCATGGCCGCCTCGGCCTGCTTCCGCTTGATGTCGTTGAGCGCTTCCGACGACACGGCGTTGGTCCCGCCTCCGATGGCTGTCGGCATGCCCGCCTTCCGGCCGTCGGCTCCGGCGCCGAACCCCTGCGCCGGTATCGGCGCCTCGGCGCTGTTGTCGCCGGTCGACGTCTTGGACTTCTTCTTGTAGTAGTCGCGCGTCGTCTCGCGCTTGATGTAGTGCTGCGGGTGGGAGTGACCGCGGAGGGCGGCGATGGTCGGGCAGAGGAACATGAAGCGGCCCCGATTGTAGCGCGGCTTGTTCCAGCGGCCGTCAAAGGTCTCGTAGTAGCGCCCGAGCGCCTGCTGCGGCGTGAGGCCCACCTTGAAGTAGCCCACGTCGATCACCACCCACTTCTGGCCGTCCCAGATCATGTTGAGGTCCTTGAGGTTCTGCACGTAGATGTTCTTGGCCGCCAGCATGTCGAACATCTCGCACAGCCGCCGCCACGCGATGTCGTCCAACGGCCGCCCCTTCTCGTTCCACTGAATGAACCAGTGATCGCCGCGCAGCCCGTCGATCCACCGCTTCACCAGATAGTCCCCGCCCTCCTCCGTGATGTCGGCCACCTCCAGTCCGAGCGACTGCATTCGCGCGTTCTTGGCCACCTCCTGGTGCAGCTTTTTGAACTGCTTCTCCGACTCCTTCCGCGGCACCTACGGAATGATAAAATAATTAATTATTATGTATTTAAAATTATATTATTATATTATTTTTCAAAAAATATTGTTTTGTGTTTTTGTTTTTTTTTTGAAAAAAATATTAATAGAATAAATAAAATAATATTATATGTGGAGTGTAAAATATACCTTGAGGGCGAGGATGTTGCCTTCGTCGTCTCTGACCTTGAACACGACGCCAGCGTGGCCATCGTCGATTCGGCGAAGGATGGTGAGCTTTTGCTGGGCCTCTGGGGTCTGCACCACCTGGCCCGCTTGCCACTGCTCGTAGTCACGCCCGAGCCGCTTCCGCGGGTCCTCCAGGTAGTTCATCGCGCTCTTCATTCTCTCCGCTTCCTTTTGTCGCCGCCTCTGCCTCTCCCTCTCCTGGCGGTGGCGTTCCTTCCTCCTCTTCCTTCGTTCGATCTCCTCCTCCGTCATGATTTTCGGACGATCTGAGTCCAATTCTGTGGTGGCAATGGGAGTGCCGCCTCCCATTGGCGACGGGGGTTGCGGTGAAATCGTTTCGCCATCATCTGCTCGACCGATCACCTCGCCCCCGCCATTTTGCCCCGCCACAGCATTATCTTCGCGTTTCGTCTCTTCCATCCTCTACGCGTAGTCGATGGCGAAAGCTCAAGGCCTCGAAGGAGTCTTTCGTTCGATTTCGGTCTCTAATGATGGACAGAAGAAGCAAAAACGCAGTCGATCTTCAGACCAAAAGCCAAAACTTCGCTTGGTGTGTCGCGTGGGGGTCGCCTCCGTCGGTCAGGCCGTTATCACCGGAAGTCCCACGACTGACGAGGGGCAACTTCACTCTTCGTCTCTCTCCGGCCCGTGTCGTACACACACAACACAAAAGCCACAACCTCCCCAACTATTTTTCTGTGTGTTTTGTTGTTTGGCCGCAACTCCGGCCGTAGCCGACCGACAACCGTCTGGCGATGCCGTTGCCACAGAGACCGTTTGAAGCGAAAGCTCGCTCTGCCATTGGCCTGTGCTGAGCGTGCTTCGACCGTTTGCTGTCCGCGTCCGCGCAACCCACCGGCCTCGCTGGGCCCATCCGAACACGAACAGAGTACACCCGCCAAAGAACGCGCCATTGGTCCTTCGTGAGCCTAGCCATGGGGTTGCGCAAGGTTTTCCAGGGGGAGAGGCTACGCTATGAACACAGACAACATGCCACGTGACGCGGGCAAACGCGCACTCAGAGGGAAGGGGTGTTGAGAATGGGTCCGGGCGGCAGGGTCTGGGCGACCGGCAGGATCTGGTCCATGCTCTGCGCGTCGTAGAGACGGCCGTCGAGCATCACGTACTTGACTTCGCGCGCAAACGACGTGTTGGTCAGCGGGCTGCTGGCGGGGTCGAAGAAGACGAGGTCGGCAAGCTTGCCGGCCTCCAACGACCCCACGTCCTTGTCCAGACCGAGCGCCCTCGCTCCCGCTGTGGCCACACGCCCGCCAGTCAGTGAACGCGACCACACGACCACACGACCACACGACCACGCAAAGTCGGCCCAGGGCGTGTACCCATGGTGGCGGTGTAGAGCACTTGGTAGGGAGTGAGACCGCCCTGCTCCATCATCAGCATTTCCCAGTGGAAGCCAATGCCCTGCGCGCACACGCACACGACCCGGGTCAGCCACGCGCGTTTCGTGTTGCGGCCGACGTGCGGCAGGTGTACCTGCTGCTGGCCGTGGGCGCCCGTCTGCACAAGGCCGCCGGCGTTGAACACCGCAGCGACCGACTTGGCGGTGGAGAAGTGGTGGTAGTCCCACGGGGCCGGCGCCTTCTCCCGGCGGAGCGAGCGCGCCATGACCGGAGCGTTGGGCACGAACTTCATGAGCCGCGGGTCCTCCCACACGTTCGTCGCCTGATACCAGTACTCCTGCCGTGTCGCATCATCGTCATCGTCGTGACATTCCATAGTGGCGGTGAGCACACGCCTCCTTCTCACCGCGGTAAGGTGGTGGTGGTGGTGGTGGTGTACCTCGCCCCACAGGCCGCCGTAGTTGACGATGAGAGTGGGCGTCCACGCCGTGCCAGACTCGGCAAAGAGCGTCACCTGTGTGAACAAGCGTGTGACACGACAGCGATGGCGCGTGGACGCGTGCGATGCGAGCAGAGGGGCTCGTGGAATTGGGAGGGGGGAGGGCGCCTACCACGTCCTTGTAGAGAGGCGCCATGGGGAGGGAGTGCTCGATGGTGGTGTGGCCGTCCATGATCTGGTTGAGGTTCCACGTGAACATCATCCCGCCCTCCGGCACCACGTCCATGTCCAACTCTCGCGCAGCCTTTTCCAAAGCAAAGTAGGTCAAGTCAACAACCTCATCGATGACCGTGACCGGCCAGAGGGAGAGGGAGGGGGGAAGAGAGGCGGCGGGGGGTACCCGGAGGAGCTGCTGGCGCGCGGCGCGGCAGGGCTGGTTGTAGGACTTGGCTGAGAAGGCGCCGTAGGCCTTCAGCCGCCTCAGCGCCGTCCTCGCATCGTCAATGCTGTCGATCTCGCAGTGCAGCGGTCCGCCGCCTCCGTAGATCACAGTGCCCTGTCATGGCAGCGTCAGTCATCATCACCAATCAACACACAACACACACAACACAACACAACACAACACAACACAACACAACACAACACAACACAACACAACACAACACAACACAACACAATCCTATGGAGAGATGCGAGCGCACCGTGCTGAAGATGCGAGGGCCGATCTTCTTGCCGCTTTGGATCAGCTCGGCATCACTGAACACAGCCCTGGGAACCATCGACGGGTCAACACACAGACACCGGCAGAAGTGCCAGCGGGCGTGATGAGAGGGAGAGTGGGGGGGGGGTACGCGGAGTCAGCTGAGGGGTTGTGGAGGGTGGTCACGCCAAACGCGAGGTTGACCAGGAACTCCCAGCTCTGTTCCACGAACAGATCACCGCCGCCTGCGTTCGCGACACCCACTGCGCATCAGCAAAGGGGGGAGGGGGGGGGTGAGAGCGCTGTCGGGATGGGAGGCATCACCGCTCCAGTGGGCGTGGACGTCGATGAACCCCGGCAGCACCACCGCGCCGGCCATGTCCCTCGGCTCGGCACCAGCCGGGCACGGAACGTCGGCCATGGGACCCAACTGTAGCCCGTCACCATTTTCCCTCGTCAGTCTTTTTTCAATGATAAAATGAACAAAAAAAAAATAATATTAAAAAAAAGAATAATAAAATAAAGAGGAGCGTACGGCCTGTATGCGCTGCGCGTTGACGACGATGCGGGCATCCGCGATGACGGATTCAGGCGTTTGGTTGGGCGTGGTCATCGTCACCAGCGTCACCTGTAGAGGGTGGCGTGAAGAACAAGGTGATCTGTTAGCGCTGGCTTGTGTGGCATGCCTGTGGCCTGTGGGACAACGCACATTGTCAAAGCACACAAAAGTGGAAGCGGTGCCGACGGCTGCCTGGAAGCCGAGGTCGTAGGCCGTGGTGTGCTCCTGAACGCATCCGAAATCCAGCTTGCCGGGGCACGCCAGCGCCTGCTGCGTGACGAGGCGGTAGGCCTCGGAGGCGTGAACCCACAGCAGGTCCCACTTGTTCGCGCCGTTCCTGGCCCACGTCACGTAGTGGAGACCGTTGGCGGACGCCCGCTGCAGGCGAGCCGGCTGGTGGCCGGGCCTCGACGACACCGAGACCGGGCGCTCCCCTGTACCCGCGCCGATCAACCCCCCCCCAATCATCTAACGAGTTAGGTTGACGACAATATATAATAATTCTAATAAATTGATTATTGTGGTGGTCACCGTCGAGCGGAGTGACGTAGAGCTGGTAGAACTCGGTGAAGGCGACGACGCTCTCGTCGGGAGCGACTTGGATGTTGGACGCGTACTTGCTCTGCGCGAGCACCTGCGACTCGCCCGTGGCGATCTCGATCTTGACCAGCTGGACCCGGGGGTAGTACCCACGCTGGACAAACACCGACTTGCCGTCGGCCGAGAACGACGGACTGTCGCCGCTGGTCGTCAGCAGGCGCTGCTCCCATCCTGTCCTTCCTTTTATCAGCCTCGCGAATGCGCACACCGCGCACTCTGCACGCACGCACGCACACGCACACGCACACGCACACGCACACGCACACGCACACGCACACGCACACACATACACAGGCACAGCGAAAGCGAGACGAACCATCGGCGGTCTTGGTGGCGATGTAGATGCCCGCGTTGCGAGAGTAGAGGGACCCGCTGAGGGAGTCGCCGCCGAAGCGCTGGTAGACCAGCTTGTCGTCCTCCACGGGCGAGAACTTGGGGAACCCGTAGCGCCCCTTCGGCAGCGGGAGATTGGTCACCTGGCCCGCCGCGCGATCGCGCATGAGTGGCCGTGCGTGGGCGCGCAGCTTTGTTGGTGGCGAGCGTGAGCGCGTGCAGTACCTCGCCAACAGCGCCGTTCGCGAGGTCGATCTTGACGATCTGGACGGTGGACAGGTCGACGTCGTCCCACAGCACGTGCACGAGCTGGGTGCCATCGCGATTGAACGAGGGGTGGAACTCGAACGAGGCCGTCTGCGCCGGCAGGAGCTCCTTCGTGTCGCCCGACGGCAGCGATTTCCCTGAGAGAAAGAGAGGGAGAGAGAGAGAGAGAGAGAGAGAGGGAAGGCCAGCGTGGGTGAGCTGCAGATCTGGTCTCACTTGGTTGCGGCAGCGAGCGCCGTACAGTAGGTCTTGCCGAGTGCGGTGTAGGCGACATAGTCCCTCTGCTGCACGGTCACGAACGAGGCCCAGTTGGCCACCTTGACGCCAAAGGTCGTGTTGGGTCCGGCCGAGTAGCTGCAGCAGGCGCGGGTAGTCGAGGGCGAGGCGCGTGTCAGCAATGGCCCATGTGGGCGCGGCGGTGGGAATTCAATTCAATTCATCACGCCTTGCCTTTAGCGACTACGGGGTGGGTGTCCGTGCCTTTCGGTGAGGTTGACGCTTGTCCGTACAGTGTTGGCCACGGGCAGCTCCACGTTGATAGTGAAGGGCACGTCGGTGGCTTGGCCAGTCGCAAGGTTAATCCTATTCTCACAGCGGACGAGCAGGCGGGTCAGTCACGGAACACACACACACACACACACACACACACACACACACACACACACACACACACACACACAACTCTCCACAAAAGGCCGGCGCACCTGGCAAATTTGCCGCCCTTGACCCAGATGAGCACCTCGGCGTCGTTGTTGATGAAGGCGAAGCTGGGGTAGATGCCGCACGGAGCGGATGACTCCTGTTGATCAAAGTCCAGCAGCCTGTACACGATCTTCTCGTTGCCTGCTCTCGGCCGAGGGAAAAGCCCCCAAATTGAGTGCATGCGCGCGGTGCGGACATGTGACATACACGTGTGATGAACCAGGCACGCGCACCCGTTTCGAGGTCCTTGATGATGAGGGTCGTGTTTTCATAGATTCTGCGAATGAACGCGAGCGTCTTGCCGTCCTTGGACACAACGGGCCGCGCGGCCTGCAGTCCATGTCGACAAAGGCAAATAAATCCAATAATAAGAAATAAAAAGAAGAAGAAGAAATAACAGAGCGGCAGGCGGGAGCGCAGGGAGGGCGTGGCGCACCCCTCCCGGACCGCCCGCAAGCTGCTCCGTAGCGTTAGTAGACAGGTCGAGCCTACTGATCGCAAAGATGCCGGCGTGCGGGTTCTTGTTGTAGTTCCAATACGTCGAGTCGGCCTCGTTCTCGCTGCGCGCACACGCAGACACGCGCAAGGTCAAGCGGTTTCCCAGCAGGAGAACGGGGCACGAGTGGGCGGCTCGGTCGGTGGGCGCCATACCTGTAGTAGAGGTGCTGGCCATCGGGCGAGTAGAAGGGCTCCTGCGGTCCGATCTGGGAGGAGGGCGTGGCACGCCCCACTAGCCGCTCGCCGCCGTCCTTCTTCGCTCCGCCGGCGGGGAAGCGCCACAGCTCCCCGGCGGGGATCGACCGAGTCGACGTGTACCACTGCACCACGCGAAACCAAAGGTGAGGATGACATCAGAGGAGAGGGAGGGAGGGACCAACGGCCTGATCCAAACGTGACTCACCTTGACCGCTACGAAATGGTTGCCGTCGGGCGCCCACACCGCGTTGCTGAGTTATTCAACGACGTAGTCGGCGAGAGCGAGGGGGAGGTTAGTGATGTTGACGGAGGTGGCGGTGACGGTGCGCGAGATGGACAGGCACCTGAGCGAGTGGAAGGGCTCCTCGGTGAGCTGGCGCGAGGTGGCGGAGGCCAGGTCCATCTCCCACACGTTGTCACAGCCCGAGAGATCGCTGCAGCCACACGGCGGTTGATGCCACGTTAGGTCGATTGGGTTGAGGACAAGAAATAATAATAATAATAAAAACGAGATGGAGGACGACGATGAACGACCTGGTGAAGATGATCTTACGGCCATCGGGCGAGTAGCGAGCCTGGCTTTCGAACGCGGCACCACCGCGCAGAAGCGTCGCGACTCCGCCCTAACACGACGTGAGCACACTGTGCGTTCAGAATGGCGCGAACGAGGGAGGGGGGGAGGAAGCGCTGCTGGAGGGAGCCGTACAGCGATGGGCAGGGTGTAGATGTCGCCGAGGAGGTCGAACAGGATCTGCTGGCCATCCGGGGACACGTCGATGTTCATCCACGTGCCTAAAACGCTTCGTGTTAACCCAAGTCGGAGCACTGGTGATGGAGTCTGTAGCGGCAGCGATGAGGGGAGGGCAACCTTCGTTGGTGGTGAAGGAGATGGTTCGCGAGTGATTGGCCGTAACATCCCACGGCGCGTACGCCCCCAGCGGGAAGTCATTAGTGCTGTCTTCCACAGTCGGCACCTGCACATGCACTTTGATGAATAATTTATTTATTATGAAATATAAAATAATAAAATATTTCTCGAGGTGGGGGAACGGGCACAGGGCAAGGAGCGGGGCTGGGCGACGTCGAGGAGTCACCCTGCTGGGTGGCAAGGACGATGGTAGCGATGAAAAACGCCAGGCAGGCGACTGAAAGCACTGCCGTCAGTCCCACCATGAGGCGCGACCGCGTGAGCCATCGACGGAGACCACTGTCGTAATCGATCAGCGTCGGTCCGCCGTACAGAGGCCGTTCCTCATCCATCATCCTTTGTTTCTCTCTGTCGGCGGCTGACTTCGTCGATGTCTTTTTCCTCCGCCAGTCTTTTTTTGATATTTCCATTTATTTTTTTTAATGATTGGGCCAATGCGTTCTGACGCGAGTGACAACATTCCACAGCCCGGTGGTGGGGATATCCCAAGGGGACGCCGTGGCGGTTGGTTACAGAGCAGGGATGAACCAACGCACGTACTACAACCGACCTCACCTACGAATTTCAGCTGATTATCGGCTGGAAGCGAAGGCTGCACCTGGATGCACGAGCAAGTATAAATGGTTTCGTTCCTGCTCGCTGCACCCAACCACACCACTACCCACAAGTAACTCATACCACGATGGCTTCGCAAGAGGGCAAGAGACCAGACTCCTTTCCGGCGCAGATGCAGAGGCACATGCCCGGCTACCAGCACGAGATGGATCCCGAGCCGCAGTACCTGGCGCCCAACTACAAGGGCAGCGAGAAGCTGAAGGACAAGGTGGCCATCATCACCGGCGGCGACAGCGGCATCGGTCGCAGTGTGGCCATCCTGTACGCGCGCGAGGGCGCCGACGTGGTTATCGTCTACCTCCCCGAGGAGCAGCAGGACGCCGATAAGACCAAGCAATTCGTGGAGAAGGAGGGCAGGCAGTGCCTGTGCATTCCTGGCGACCTCAAGAAGTCGGACTTTTGCGATAGTGTCGTCGACCAGACGGTCAAGCGCTTCGGCAAGCTCGATATCCTCGTACGCAACAGCCTTGCGTGAGTGCGTTCCTAGAAACCTGTAGCGGTGCTGAAGTGGATGGTGGCACAGGTGAACAATGCGTCGTCCCAGTGGGAGTGCGAGAAGATTGAGGATATCACCGACGAGCAGCTCGAGACCACCTTCCGCACCAACATCTTCTCCATGTTCTACATGGCCAGGTACACCACGCTGACGTGCAATTCCTTGCTCATTACACTCCTCACACTGCTTGTAACTGGCCTCAGAGCGGCGGTGAAGCACATGAAAGAGGGTTCCTGCATCATCAACACCACCTCGGTGACGTGTTACAAGGGAATGAAGACCCTGCTCGACTATTCCTCCACCAAGGGCGCCATCACCACCTTCACCTACTCCCTCTCGCAAAACCTCGTTGATCGCGGCATCCGGGTCAATGGCGTGGCTCCCGGTCCCATCTGGTGCGTTGGATCCCTCCGACTGGTGCGTGTGGCCGTCATTGCTGATCTCTCTCCTCTACCGCCGACTAGGACACCGTTGATTCCCGCTTCGTTCAAGCCTGAGCGCGTCAAGACCTTTGGCCAGGTATGCGCTGCGCGTGCACCTCTCCGAAGTTGGTGATCTCAACGATGGGTGTGTTGCTCGTGATGCGCAGGAGGACTGCCCGATGAGCCGCGCCGGTCAGCCGGAAGAGGTGGCGCCCTGCTACGTCTTCCTCGCTTCTAACGCAGATTCGTCCTACATCACCGGCCAAGTCCTGCACCCGAACGGAGGCACAGTGGTGCACGGATAAACAGCTCCTGTGTGGTCACGCTATGACTCCTTCCTTGGTGACACACATTAAAAAGGCATTCCAACATCCATTCTGCACGCTCGCAAACTTGTGTTGTAAAAATGAAGCGTGAGGAGTGCCCACTGGCACGCAACACGGAACAGCCAGCGTCTTGTTGTAAACGCGAGCCAGCCTTTCGGCGGTTCTGAGGAATGACAAGCACGCACGGAAAGCAACTAACCTGCAGTTTCGTAGGGCTGTGCCCCACCTCGTCCGCGAGACAAAGCACACCACGGCCAAACCAATCTCTTAGGCCAGTAATTGTTTTTTTTAAATATATTTCAAGACCCACGCGTACTGCTGCAAATGTATTCAAGCTCGTTCGATGATGAATCGGGCTGGTGGTTATGCCGCCTAGATTCCAACTTTCGCCATAGGGTGGGCTCCTTCATTGCTGGCTGCCTCGTATGCTCCCTTCGCCCTGCCACCCCCCTCCTCACCATACGCTCGATCTCACAAGATCGAGGGCACCCTCCTTGCGCCGTGCTGCAGTTCGTAGCAGGATGGTTGATCTGGATCGACGGTGCCGTGGCGGGTAACCAGTTCAGTGGCTGGAAGGAGCCACCGTGGTATTTCTACTTGCCTGGCTTCATCTCCACCTTCGTTCTTCTCATGTACGCTTTCCCCAACTCTTCTTGGGTTTCAATCTTTTGCGAGTGAGTAGCGGAGGGCTGCCACCTCTCATCTTTTGCTCTATCTTCTCTCCTTTCTCAAGGATGAACATGGTGTCTTTGAACGACATGCACCCGTTCTCGCTCATGTTTTCAGAGGACATCAGCCACAAGGGTAAGTCGTGTTGCCTCCCCCCCAACTGCTCTAGTTAACGTAGCTGGTCTTCGAGCGAGCCCACTGACTCCTGGGCCTCTCTGGTTGCTGGGGGGGGGGGCATCTCAGTGCGGGCGTGGCTGTTCGTGGCGTTCGCGATCGGCTTCGGAGCGCTCGGTGCCTCCATCTGGATGTGCGTGGACAGCTACCAACACGAGAGCGGCTCCAAGATGTGGCCCGGTACATCTCTTCTTAGCAGCCACCGCCGAGTCGGAGAGCTCTACTCACCCGCCTTCTTTGTGTGCGCAGGCATTTCGCTGATCTTGCAGAACGCGATCATCTTCGCGTCGTCGGTGGTGCTCTTGTTCGCAAGGAAGACCGAAGAGGAGGAGATGATCATGTGAGCGGACGCCGTGTGGTGTGTGCCCCCCCCCCCAACGCCCCTCTTCCCTCATTACCCGCATGTACATAGCCGCTGGAGGCAGCGTTGTGACGCCGTTCCAGCACCATCAATGCACGGCCTATCCAAAACGGAGGAGCTCTTGTGATCCTGTGAGATGAACGTGGCTCGCCTTCTTTTGTTTCCTGTACACGAAGCTGGCGTCGACTCGGCTGCCACTTGCGCGCCGCCCGGGTTGCGCACGCTACGACACGAAGCGGCTTGCTCAGAAGCCTCTGCCGCGCTTCCACGTTTCGACGTAGCCTTCCCAGTCCTGTCGTGGCGATGGGGGTGAGATGTCCAGCGAGAGAGTCTCGTCCCGAAAACAAAACGGGGCGAGAGACGACGAGGCGTACGTCGTGGTTGAGGGCGGAGAGGTCCTCGAGCTCGGCGATGGCCTGCAGGTAGTCGATGAGCTTCAGCAGCTCGCGGTCGGTGGCCCGATACTTGAGGCACTTCCTGAAGGGTCGGATCATCAGGCCCTGCGCCGACGTCCAACGCACACATGTTAAACACTACCACTCAAATGCTTGTCCCAGCGATAACGGTGATGGTGGCTAAACTCACGTTCTGAGGGTTCATGATGAAGTTGCGTCTGAGGTCATCGAACTGTGTTGTGGCGTAATCAGCGTTTGTTAGCAGAGCCAACACTGATTTGGGGGGGGGGAGGTGGGCATACGTGGATGGTGTTCTTGGGGCTGTAGTACTCTGGGTACTTGCCTGCGCGTATGGAGGTTTATCAGCTTCCACTGCTTCCAAACACCAAAGGAAGGGGTTGAGGAAGGGGTACCCCAAATGACGGCGAGGCCCTTGGTGTCGAACACGGTCTTGGAGGAGACGTTTTCCTCGGCATGCGGAGCCACGGTGATCATCGCATTGCGGTCCAAGCTGAGCAACGGCGCCATGTCAGTCATGAATAGTGCAAGGGCAGAGGTGGACCCTTCGCATGATGTAAAGACGAGGAAGGGATGGCCTACCAGAAGGTGATCTTGTAGTTGGGGTTGGTGAACACGCCCAGCTCCTTCATCTCTGAGCACGGATCGATGACATGAGAATCCACTTTTGGCACACTTCATGGACACACACGCACACAGTGAAAGGAGGGTAACTGAGTTCTATCCACTTCATGGAAGTGGCCGACCAGATGACGATATCGTAGTGCGGGTAGGCTGCGGTCTATTTTGCACAAGACAAGACATAGTGGGGTCAGACTTCCAGTATAGAGTCGATCGATGCTGCCCGCAAGCGCGTTACCAGAAACTCGTGCAGGTAGGGTCGCATCAAGTCGAGCGTGTTCTGTTGTGGGCCCACATCATCAACTTTGGCTACAACTTTGAGGAAGAGGAGAGGAACGGTAAATCTAGGCGTGCACGAACGCAGTTGCTGTACCTCGACAGTGGATCTGTGATCGAAGAGCGTGTAGTCGATGTCCAAGACGAGGCACTTCTTCCCAGGTCGCGGGGGGTTCATGACCTTTATCGCCAACTGTTCACGCCGGCAACATGAGGGTAGTGCGCTTAGAGATAGGAATGGGCGCGAGTAGACAACTAGCTGGTGGTTACGTACGTTCTTCACCCTTTGCTGGAGCTTCTGGATGTTCTCCTGTCTATCCCGTACGCCGATTGTGCGCGGGTCGTACGCAAAGTCGTCCAATACCTGCATCACGAGATAGATGCACACGTGGGTCCCTGTCCAATGGTAGGCACCAGCATCGGGGAGGACGTACGTCGAACTGCTCTTCGGGTTCAACGAGCTGTGCCTCTTCAGGCGTGCCCATCATCATTACTTTGGCCCCTTTCTTCAACCCCAGGTCCGCTACGCGCGTCTGCAGGGCGCCAGCAGAGTTAATTGAGTGATGCTGTTTTGGATGCAGGCAGGTTGTGAGGGGAGGTACGTCATCAATGGTCTTGCCGGGCGAGGGCTTGAGGCCAAGCAGCTTCTGGCGTTCGGGTGGCACGCGTGTGAGGAGGTACAGCTCCCGCTTGAGGTCTGCCACCGTCTGCCGATCGGCAGGCAACACCACTGCAACCTCCTTGCCAGCCCATTTGATTGCCAGCTCTACCAACTCCACCACCTTCACTCCTACTTCTTCATCCATAACTTCCATCTCTGGTTCTTCACAGCGAGTGCACACAATCTACTGGGCCTACCGTTTTCTTTTTATTTTATACTTTTTTAATCTTTTAATTTTCCGTGCGTTGGCGGAAGAAATTGTTATTGAACGTAAACATGAAAGGGAAGTGTTAAATGGCGGCCAAGAATGAATCGACGACGATTCTCACACCTTCCCCAGACAAATTGGGATTTACAAAATTCCTGTTCGCGCTGGACAAAGGTACAACATCTCACTGCCCATTTCTGATCGGATCGAGATTTTCATTCGTACGGCTTGCAGCGACCAACGCAAGGCATCTTGCAACGTTGAAGGAGTGGTTGCCGCTCATAATCGCCCACGAGCACGAGTTGTTATTCGTCGAGGCAGTGATCCGGGCGTTTCGGCTCAATGCGTTCGCTTGTACGTCACGCCTTGCCCCACGTTCCTTCTGTCTTCTTATCTCTTGTGCGCGGCCGTGCTTGTCGGACAGGGCAAGCGTTTCTGCGTTGCCTTCCCCAAAGCAAGAAGAGCCGCTGCTCTGAGGCCGAGGTAAGCCTTGTCCTGCCAAGTTGTCGCTTGTTTGGTTGGCACAGCCTCACGGGTGGCGCTACTTCAGGCCTGGGTCATGATTCGTCTGCTCGGTGGCTGTGAGACCGACGGGAAGCTCCAGCTTACGCACCGGCGCTCTTTCCTGCGCTGCGCTCGGCAGGGCTCGCTTACCCTGAGAACCATCAAGTGCGTTCTTTCCTTTCTATCGCACGCACGCACGCACGACTAACGCTTCCGTGCACGGCAGGCGAGTCATGGCGCGTCCGACGCTTTGGCAGGCCCCGGAGAGCGTCGACTCGATTGTGGAGTTCTGTCGCTCCCTGCTGTTCAACTTTGCCTTCCCCTCGGTCCGCGCGACGTCCCTGGTGCTGCCGTACGAACGCGCCGGCATGTTCCCGGCGAGGCTGGAGACCACCTTTGCGACGTGGGCGCGAGCGCTGATCCCTGCCATCATCACCAGCCCGACGTCGTCGGACATCGTCCGCAGCCGGGTGTTGACTCTCCTGCTCAACACCATGCTCGCCGCGCCGGAGAGGACGAGACCGCTCGGGTACTGGCGGCCGTCTCAGGTGTCGCCGTGTGGACGCGCGTCTTTGCTGATATAAACGAACAACACACAGCCCACGGCAGGACCAGGGCTTTGCTGTCCTGAGCGCGGATGTCCTTCACCGCGTGGCGCACTCCGCGCCAACGTCGCCCACGCCTCCGCAGCAGCTTCTCCTTCCGCACTGCGACGCGCTGCGCCGACTGCTGTTCGTGCATGTGCACCGACTCCCACCGGAGACCATACCCACGTACGCTATCGTGGTCATCACTGATGCCCAGCTGCCTCCTTTCCGCACACCAACCATCAACAACCAACAACCAACCACTGCGTTCACAGATTGTGTTCGGTCTTCCATCAGCTTTGCGCGACTTCGCCGCGAGTGCGCGACACCTACTTAATCAGCACGCAAGCCTTGCTGCTGACCTTTCGACGAGACCACCAGGGCTCGGGTGCGTGCCTTGGGCCCGCACTTGATTGGTCCCCGCAAAAGATGCCCCATGAGGTCTCTGACTCGCTCTGGTTGTTGGTTGACGACCAATCGGACAGGTTGCATCATTGCGAGCCTGCTGCTGGGAAGCGGGCTGCTCTCTGATGAAGAAGCAAGGGCGTTGTGCGACTCTGCCATACGCGCGCTCTCTTCGAGCTGGCACGCCATGGAGCCTCGCACCAAGTCAATTCTGCTACGCAGCCTCGCCCACAGTCTGCGCCATTTTGACAAGGTGCGCTGCTCCACCATCCGGCAACTACGCGTGGAGTCTCCGAGATCCACGCTTAACATGTCCCATGTCCACCGCAGGAGTCCCTGGCTCAGATCGATTGTCGTTTCCTCACGCCCCACCTGCACTCCCTCAACATCCTGCCCGTGACGGGCGACGAGACCCGGCCTGCCCTCGCGGTTGACCGCTGGAGCCAGGCCAGGCGCAGCGCCAACCCCAAACCAGGCCCGCCGACGTCGGTCCTCCTCTCCCTGGCGCAGATCGCCGGCGAACCGACCGGAGAGGGCTCCCCACCGAGCGTGGTCTTCTCGATCACGGCCTTCCTGGAGGCGGAGCACGCGGCGCTGCAGGACGTCGTGACTCATGTGCTCGCGACCTCGAGCGGAGGGGACGAGGCCGAGGAGGAGCAGCAGAGGCGTCGGCAGCGTTGGGCGGATCTCGTGGGCCGGCTGCAGCAGCTGCGGGAGGTGTTGCCCACCTACCTCGCTTTGCTCCAGTGCGCAAACGCCAAGAGCGAACAGGTACGCACACTATCCTCGTCCGACCACACTGCGCCACGCATACGCGCGCGGGGCCACCGCCGACTCATTACGTTGTGGTTGCCGACACCACATCAGGAGGCGATGCTCGACGTGCCGCATGCCTCTGACCAGCTGAGCGTGGGCTTCGTGCTGCCATCGCGGTTCCCCGAGCTGCTCAGGGCCGCCTCGGCCGAGGCCGCGGAGGAGAACGAAGGCCAGGCGGGAGAGGAGAGCGAGCCCCCGTTTTACGAAGCGGGCGGTAGGCAGGCGCGGCTCGGCCAGCTCGTCCGCCTGGCCCTCGCCTCGCTCGTCGGGTGCCTGGTGTGCTCGAGCGTGCTCGGCCTCCCCCGCTCGGCTGTCGCGGGCCTCGCACACGCATCCGGCGAGTGGCTCGTGGCGCGTCTCGGCTTCGAGCGCGCGTTGGCCAGGGCCGCCGACGAGCTGCGCGCGACGCGCTACTACGTCTCTCCAGGGGCCAGTCCCAGCCCCCCGCGCCAGGCCATGCGCCCGCCGCTCTGCGAGCCACGACGTGCGAGGGTCGTAGTCGACGACGACGACGATGGTGACGGGATCGTGCTGCTGAAGGTGGAGCCCGCCGATGAGGACGACGGCATCGCTCAGGGGGCACCCAAGAAGAAGGCGAGGACCGCAGTGCGAGAGGCGGACTTCGCAGAAGATGAGAGCGAAATGGAAGACCAAGTCTTCAGCGTGCCGGTGGCCCAGGGGAGAGGTCGCCGGGACTGGATGGCGATGCTCGACGAGCCTGGACCGCCCAAAGGGGTGCGCGGCAGCACCAGCGCCCAGTCGGGGAAGAGCGACATCGGCTCGACGACCACGACGCCGATGCGCCCAGTCGCGACCGTCGTCAAGCAAGAAACCGGTCGCGCTGCGCCCGTCAAGTCCGAGGCGGTGGAGGAGAAGGAAGAGGAGCAACCGCTCCCGCACAACAGCGACCAACAGGCCGGTAGATAGCTGCGCGCGATTGAGAGTCTCTCGCTGGTGCTGACCCTCCCTCTTTTCCGCTCTCCACCGCTCCCAGAAAAGGCGGTGGCGTTCGTGGCGACGTTGCGCGAGCTCTACGAGGAGGTGGTGCCCTGTCTCGACCTGTCGACATGCGTCCATCTGCTCAAGGTTCGATCTCTCTCCCGACCAACCGAGTTCGTTTTTGCTGATTGATGGCCGTGGCTGCTGCGCTGGCCCGTCGTCGACAAACAGTCGGTGGCGCACCAGCCCGCGCACGCAGACCTGACAGCTCGGCTCGCATCGTCAGTTCTGCACAGCCTCGGCGCCAGCGGCTCGACGGTGGTGTTGGAGAGCGAGCAGCTGGCGCCGTTCCTTCTCGGCCTCACCCGCACGCTCTCCGATGAGGTCCACCGGCTGCGCCTCGAGGTGTCGCATCTGTACCGGCGCGAGACCATCAACAAGCGCGCGAGCGACCACGCGGGCCAGCGGGAGATCAGGACGGCGCTCGATGCGTGGAAGGCGAAGATGGACACGCTGGCCACGGTCTACCTGATCCTCGAACGCCTCTTCCGGCCACGCGCGTCGGCGACGGGCACACCCGCCGACGCGAGCCGCTTCGAGCCCTCCCTGCTGGCCTCCTGCGGGGCCTTCTTCGATGCGCCCCGCGTACGCCGCCTCCCCTGCGCCGAACCGCTCTTTGGGATTGGGGGGGAGGTCGACTGACACGTGGCGTGACGTGGCGTGACGCGACGACAGGCGAGCGCCGTGGAGGTGCTCGAGTCGCTCTACGCCCACTTCACTAGGCTCTTCACGCAGAGCCACAACTTCTTCCTGGCGGGACTTTGCGTCCGTGTCCTGCTCGCGCTCACGCGCGGCTTCCCCAAACGCAAGTACATCGCGTTCCCCGTCTACCGCGCCCTCTCGACGGTCTACCCGTCGGCCCACTTCCTGCCCTCCTTCCCGCGCTCCCTCCTCGCCCTCGACCGTTCGGCGTCGCACCATCCAGGTCCACGCCGCGCCACCCACATCACCTCCCTCTTTCGCGAGCACTGATGATGGCGTTGCATGCATGCTGACGTCAGCATTCGGCGGTTTTGGTCGACCAGTGAAATGGCTGAGCGGTGGGGCGGTCGAGGAGAGCGATGGGACCCTGCCGTTTTGCGCCTACCTCTCCTTTCTACTCCGGTCGCTCTCTTCCCTGCTTCCACACGCCAAGGTAGGCCATGCCTCTCTCTCTCTCATGATTATTGTTTGATTAGTTCTGCGACTGAGCGTTTGCGCGTCCATTCCTCTCATTCCACCCACCGCCAGTATTTCATGTGCGCGCGCGAGATCACGTTCGCACTCATAGACTTCCTGTGCATGCGAGAGCTCGAATACCACCACATCTTCGCGGCCATGCACCAACGCAGCGTGCCCACCGTGCGTCCGCTATCCCGATCCACTCTTTCCACCCTTCGCTCACACTGTTACATGCGATCGTGTGTGTGTGTGTGTGTGTGTGTGTGTGTGTGTGTGTGTGTGTGTGTGTGTGTGTGTGTTGTGTCCGTGCGTGCGTGCGTGCGTGCGTGCGTTGTCGTCTCGGCTACGTAGTTCTTGGGCGCTATCCTGGCAGGAGTGAGCAGCCACTGCGAGGCGCTGCTGTCGAGTGCTCAAGTGCTGAGCACTTTGACCGCCGCTCACCACAGCCTCATATTGGACTACCTGTCCCTGCTACGCCGCTTGGTAGCCGCCTACATCGTGGCCCACCGTGCAGGCTACCTCATACGGTGCGTCACGGCACACGGCACACGACACAGCGACACAGCGACACTAACTTGGGTGGGGACATGTCACCAGGGTGCAAGTGGTGTTGGCCGCCAGCAGGAGAGTGTTTGCAGCGCTGGAGAAATGCATGCGGAGCCTGCTGGCTGTTGTTGCCCCGCCGGCCGAGGATGAGGACGAGGAGGAGTCGTCGCCGCGCAGACCAGCAACGCGGGCTGCGCGCGACGGCGAGGCGCTGTCGTTCCTATCGCAGCTCCTGAGTTATGGCCAGGGCCTGCTCGACGAGGTGCTGGTCATCGACCTCAAGTCACTGCGAGTACGACCTTCAATAAGCTTTTCTTTTCTTTTATTACAATTTATTATTTCTTAATTTATTATTATTCTATTTTTAAAGTTTGATGCTAACGCGTATGATCGATGTCAGGCGCTCAAGCAGTCGATCGGTTTGAAGGGCGTCGCGGAGAAGATGCGCGTGTTCCTGGGCGATGTGAGGAGCGCGTGCGGGCCCAGCATCGGCCAGGAGAACACCATACGAGCCCACGACCGATGGCACGTCGACGGAAGCCAACAACACGACAACAAGCGCCGGGACCAGGAGGAGGAGGAGGAGGAGGAGGTCGACAGTGAGGACGACGACGAGGAGGGAGAGGTGATATTGGGCAGCGAAGACGACGAAGGAACGATGGATGACGACGACGACGACGACAACGACGAAGGAACGACGAGCTTTCCCTTCACGCTCCACCGGCGAGGCACGCTGGCCGAGGAGTGGGGCCTGCACGCCGCCGCGGCGGACGACGCGAACGACTCCTGGCCGGCCATGGGCTTTGACGAGGACCACGACGGGCATGGCGCGTACGACGCCGACGAGGACTCCATCGAAGATGATGATGATGATGATGATGATGAGGAGGGGGGCAGCTCCGAGGTCTACGGCGAAGACGAGCTGTGCGACGACGATGATGAGGGAGTCACAGAACGTGGACCGCGCGCCGAGGAGGGCGACTACGATAACGACGAGTACGATCCGATGTTGGTGGCCCTCGACGAGCCCGCTGGCCCCGCAGCCACCCACGGCGATGGCGGGGACTTCAAGGTCGTCTTCCACAATAAACGGCGCCCCTCCTCGGGCCATTGACGGTCGTTGGCTCGCCACTGGCCGCAGTCCTGTCACACAAGAGAAGCTTCAGCTGGCCCACGTGTTGCGTCCATTCCAGATCGTTTGTGCCCAACCGACACACCACGCACACGCCTCCGGCCCTCAAAGTCGAGGCGGTGCAGCAGGGCGGGCGGCAGGTGGCCTATTTCTTGTCGAGCTTGTGGTGCTGCGAGGGCTGCGCAGCGCGAGGGTCCTGCCTCAGCAGGCCGATCGCGTGGGGAAGCACGGGAAGCAGCACGTCGATGTTCTAGTATAGGCCAACACACACACACACACACACACACACACACACACACACACACACACACACACACACACACACTCTTGAATGAGCAACAGCGCGCAGGCCAACAGAGAGGAAACGCACACCTCCTTCACGGCCTTTGAGCTTCCGGGAAGATTGACGATCAGCGTCTGCTTCCTCATCCCAGCAGCCGGCCGGCTGCCGTCAATCACACGAGACAAGAAGAGGTAAGACCAGGCGAGCCTCGAGCTCGAGGGCAAGCGTTGGGGGGGGTTCGATACCTGAGCATGGCGTGCGGGGTGACCTGCAGCGAGGCTGACACCATGGCCACCACCATTCCCGGCGCCTCCCGCTCCAGCACGGCTGTCATCGATAGATCGATTGCGATGAGACACAGGCAACGGCGCTGGCCACGTCGACAACTGTCGACTGAGTTGGGGGGCGTGTACCCTTGGTGGCCTCGGGCGTGATGTCGCGTGGCGCAAACCCGGTGCCTCCTGTGGTGAGGATCTTTGCAGCGCGTGACGGGTGAGACATGCAAACACGCGACATGTGAGTAGACGTACAAGGTGCAGCTTCCGCTCGTCGCTCCACTCCTTCAGCACCCGTTGAATGTCGTCCACTTCGTCTGCAACCACCGCCGTCGCCACAACCTGGACAGAATTTTTTGGGCAAGATTAATCATGATATGATTCTAATTGTTTCCCTTCTAATCTAATAAGAATCATAATAACGATAAAGAAATCTAACCTTGGCGTGCTTGAGGTGCTGCTCGATGAGGGAGACTGCTAGGGGACCACTTAGATCCTCGGCCTCTCCGTGCGACACTCGATCGCTCACAGTCAACACGCCCACCTCTACTGTCTGCGCGCTCTGTTCGGACATGGCTCACAAACTGGTAAACCGGTTGCGTTGGCGTTCCCTTCCTCCTTTTCATTCAA
Organism: Acanthamoeba sp. SK_2022b; assembly: GCA_027943245.1. Taxonomy (NCBI): domain Eukaryota; phylum Discosea; order Longamoebia; family Acanthamoebidae; genus Acanthamoeba; species Acanthamoeba sp. SK_2022b. The sequence goes on from JANDJZ010000296.1 coordinate 49,645, forward strand.
TTTTCGCTTTGCTTTTGTTTTTCTCACACCGGTGCCCACAGCGGCGTTAACCTTGTTGGTAGTTTCTTTGTTTTGTTAGGCAAGAGAGATGTGCCTCCGACTTCCCATGCCCACACCCACGGCTACTTGTGGTATACCCAGAGTGAGTTCAGAATAATTCGAAGGCCTGCGCGTGCTGGTCTATTACCATATTGATTGCAGAGTGGCCGATCCCGACAAGCGGCGACCGTCTGCCAGTAGCGGTAAAGTAGCTACCTGCCTGGCCGACAGCCCGGCCACTTGAGCCTCCGCACTTGGCCGTTTATTTTGGTTCTGGCGCCATCTCCGTTTTTTAAACTTGATTTAATATCATTTAAAATCAACGGCGCTCTGGGTGACTCTGTGCTGCCGGTATCGGCCCTCATCTCCTTCTTGATGTTGCCCAATTCACCGCCCTCTGCCGACACTGTTGGATCAACTGTGTTGGCCAGGGAAGGCCTTCGTTAGTATCACCTTCACGGCCGAACAAACACAACATAAACCAGTTACACAACTGTACTTTTGCTCTCTTGGCCTTGATTGGACCTTAGTCAGAGGCATTTCTAGTCATGCGCTGCCCGCCATCGTGTCCTTGCGTGCTTTCGAATCTTCAGCCCTACACTGATAAAAGGCGCAACAGCACAAAAGTTACGGCGATGTGGCTGGACCCAAGTGAAGCAAAGGAGCGATTAGCCCGTACGCGCCACAACCAACCTACCGACCCACCCAACAATCATCAACTTACTAGTTCTATGTTGTTTTCTCTGTGCCTAGTCAGATACACTGCGCTGTCACTTTGTAGAGCCGCAGACCGCTTCTGGGTCCTTTCGCTGTGGTTTTGGGTAACTAAAATCATGAAATGCTCGATCCCACAACCCTCTACAGGAGCAACGCTCAGGTGCAGACTCAGTGACCTAATCAATGAAGTTGGATCCAATCACCAGTTTGCTCTGCTCCACTTCGTGGAGCTTTATAAGGTATCTTCTTGCCTAACATTCTTACTGGGATCACTAATGAGCCCAATGTTCAGATACCACCCAAGTTGAAGTATTGGCCTCAACTTCATCTTGTTCATGATATGGAAATACTGTGTACTTTCGCTTTACC